>JACEGR010002605.1:0-124145 GCA_014170235.1 Listronotus bonariensis | reverse complement strand
AGGCCCTAGACACTTTAAATGAGAGGCTTGGTCCCTTGTTTTAGTATTACCCAATCTAAGAGATGGCGCTGTACTCTACTCCAAGTGGTTGCCTACTTGCTGGCGCTAGTAAATTATCGATTGATTTGTCATTAAAATTTGTCTTTTAACTAAGGAGGCCTAGAGTACTTTTAACGGTTTTGGGTTTTTACGTTAATAGCCGACATTTTGTGTTTTGATAGTTCTGGTTCGCATTGTTTCTTTTTTCGCCACTTTTAGTGTTCTGGTGTGTTAATGTGTATCTAATTTTAGTGTAAAGACATTCATATAATTTTAAGTTCGTACAAACAATTCCGTTGTAGATTGTAGGTAAGTTTTATCCTCGGTTTTATCTAAAGTTTTTAAGTTTACCGATTTTTATTTTTAGATACTGTTAGATTTAAAGTTTTAAATCTGCAGTATGGCACCAAGTTGTGCTGTTGAAGGGTGCTGGCGAAGTCCCGGCAAAAGCACAGGTTTCCAAACCCTGCAAAGGATTTGGCTCGGTTTGAAACTTGGATCAAACTATGTGGGAAAAACTTTTATTAAACATGCCAGTAGAGAAGGTTTATGAAAACTGTAGGGTTTGTTCTCTTCATTTTAAATATGATGATTTTGAACCAAACCAAAGGTTAAAAAAGACTGCTATTCCTTCTCTTGCTCTTCCAGGTTAGAAAAAAGTATATATTTTTAAAATTTTATAACCGAAATTGCTGATTTCTTTAAGGTTTCGCCCCTTATATTGAGGATTTTCAACTTTTTTTAGGTAATTTTCTAGAAAATGGGAGCAACTCCGATTTTGACGAAATTTGGTATACGGGGGTTTTTTGGGGCGCTGATCACGAATCTGAAAGAATTATTTGGCGGAAACGTAGTAGCATGGAACTTTCAGAATAATGCTTCAAGGTTGAAAGTATTAAATAAAGTAAATATTTGAAAAAGCACAATATATTAGGTGAAAAGTCAAATACATGTGTTTTACCTATACAAAAACGTATAGAAATATACTTACAGTTTGTCTACTTAACTATGCACCATCCCTGTCGACAAAAAAGCAATACAATCCTATAGACCGATAGAAACCATTAGAAGCTGCGACAAAAGCACAAAAATACCGCGGTTTCTATTGGGCTTTTTTCGCAGATTTATTTTTTTTTATTATTAATTTCACGAAGAAAGCTATTGTTTATAAAACTTTCTGCATAAATCAAAACCTAAAATGCAATTATCAGATATCATTTTTTTAGTGGTATACAAGGTATTTTAAAAATATGAATTTTGCTAGGAGGAAAGTACTCTTTATTCTTCACAATATTGAACATTTTTTTGAAGAAAAAATGCTTAGAATTAAAAGTAACTTTCAAATATGCATAGTTGTATATTAAAAAAAAAACCTTTTTAATTTTTTTTTCTGTAATAAGTGTTTGTATGACTTTTCACTATTTTGACAGTTCCTAAGCCTTTTTATAAGCTTGCAATATAGTACAAACTTAAAATTTTTTCTCTGTAACAATTTTTAATCTAGTCAAAAATAATGGTACTTTCCTCTTGACAAAAATTCAAATTTTTTTAGATCCCCCGTATACCAGTGAAAATAAATATCCAATGGTTGTATTTAAAGTTTTAGATCATGCATAACTTTTTATAAAGAATCACTTTCTTCGTGAAATAAATAATTAAAAAGTTTTCCATATGATGAAACTTAAGTAGACACATTGTATCTAACAAACCCATACCCAAGAAAAAAGCAATCTCAGTTATAAGTAAATAGTTTAAAAAAGTATTATTTTTAGGTCTTTATGCTTAGAGGAATAAGAAAAAATGGAAGCAACCCATATATTATAATTTTGTGACTGGGGCCACAAACAAATATGATGTAATGAAGATTTTAAAGCTCATTATTAGTAAATGTCATTCCATTGGTCTAACAATTCTGGCAACAGTTTGTGACCAAGGCAGCAACAACCAGTCGGCAATAGCTGAGATGGTGAAACAAACCGAGCAAAAATATAAATCACAAGGAAAACCATTTTACGATTTTATGTTTGAAGTGAAAGACCTAAAAATTATTCTCCTGTATGATGTACCCCATTTGTTTAAGGGTATTCGAAACAACCTATTAACAGGGCCCCTGGAGTTTGTTGAGAATGGTTTATCAAAAGTTGCTAAATGGGAGCATATTCATACAGCCTACAAAATGGATCCTTTTTTGGAAGTCTTCGTTTAATGCCTCGTATTACGGATCAGCATGTAAATCCACAACGAATTAATAAAATGAAAGTTTCCTGCTGTACCCAAGTCTTTAGCCATTCAGTAGCAGTAGCTATGAATGTGTTTGCCATATCTGGTAAGTGATAATAATTGTAACAATAATAATTATTTGTTTATATCAAAATTTAGAAATATATTTTTGTAGGATTATCTGTGGAATTAGAAGAAGAAACAATTAGGATGGAGAAAGATGCTGTAGACACAGCAATATTGTTGGATTATTTGGACCAGCTGTTTGATAGCCTAAATGGTAGTTCATTTAAAAGTGCTGTGGGAAAAATATACAGAGTGGCTGTGACAAAAGACTCACCTCATTTGAAGTTCTGGCAAGAAGCTATACAAAAATTGTCATCTTGGAAGTTTATTAAAAATGGATCGAAGAAGGTCCCACCAAGTTTAAAAACTTACAAAAAACATTAAAAAATTTTGCAGAACTTTTCAAACTCATGCAAGGGTTAGGGTTCACTCATATGATGCCGAGAACCTTCAACCAGGACCCGCTGGAAAACTTTTTGGAAAAATACGTCAGAGGGGTCATAGGTATAATAATCCTACAGTCTCAGCGTTCACACCTTATTATAAATCTTTGTTAGTCAACAATTTAACATCAAAACATTCAATGGGATCAAATTGTGAAGCTGATGAGTCCCAAATATTTTTGAGTCTACAAAGATTTGTTTCCCAGGTAAGTTTTTTTAAGGCGAATTAATTTCTTGAAATAAGTCTGAGTTAGTTACCTTTGTATGAGGCAATAGTCATGCTAAGTGACTGTGTAGTCATGACTAGGTCCAACATATTTAACGAAATAATTTTTTCTTCCTTATCAGATATCTTAATTATTTAGGCAGTTAACAATAAAGCATAAAATATTTATTTCTAAACTATTTATAAAAAATATCAAAAAAGATATATTTGCAATAAAACCAAATTTGGCCCTGAGCAACGTGTTTACAGTAGATAACTCGTGTAGGCGTATATTTTTGAGAATTTTGGATATCAATACAAATAACAAAGCAAAACCGATGGTGCACCCTATCAGAAAATGTTTACATGCCGGTATTATTTGTCTAATCTCTACCTGTTAGTTTTTACACGCTTTAGACCGTCGTCTTAACACGAATTGGCAAAACTTGCCCATGAACCTTTTGAAGTGACTAAATGTTTATACATACTAGCTTAAAATTGTTTTTTCTGTGATAATACTTTATGTTGCTTTTAAATTTTAGGGCCTTCCTGAAGAAAGTCCTGAAGAAGCAGAACAATTTTCCAAAGTACCAATAAGTATACCTTCTAACACCAAACCTATTGAAACAAAGGTACTAAAATATGTATCTGGGTATTTATTTAAAAAAATTGAGAATCGTTCCTGTTCTTGTATGGGAGAAATACTAACCGACCATAACAAACCTGAGGATTTTGAAGATGAAGAATTTACTAAACTAAAGGAATATAGTAAAGTAAAACAAAGTTTAAAATATATAAATAAGGAATTCTTGGAAAAAATGAAAGTTGCCCTAGCAATTATTAAATACATATTTAATAGAGATTTTCATAAAAAAAAGTTTTACATTACACACTTAAAATCTTAAATGATAGAATTAACTTGAGTACATGTAGTCATAATAGTAATTTAAAAAAAATATTTTTTCATATTTTATTAAAGTAAATGCTTTTAATTATACGAAACAAATAAACAGACTTATTAATGGGCAAGATTTGAGAAAGTTGCCAAAAACAGCACCAACAATATTTTTGAATGCCAGGGAATTATATTTAAAAAGTTATAAAAAAAAGTTATAAAATATTAATGCAAAGATTTTTTGGTTATTTTGTTTAATTTCACAGCAGTAAAAAATCCGACATCTTTCAGGTATTACCATGTAAGCATAATATAATATTCCTTTAAATATTTTTTATATATCAAATAATAAATTAAAACAATAACAATAAAACCTTTAGAGTTTTATTGTGTTCCTGTGTACTAAAGGGTTGCATGTATTTATTCTTTTTTGTGCTATAATCTCGTAATGTAGTAAAGGTCATCTTTAGTAACTTATTTTTGGTTATAAAGTTGTGTTAATTTGAATATCTTTTTGTGATTGATAAAAAACTGCCTTTAAATAAATACTTTAAAATGGGTATATTTTGTTTTTGTTTTTTTTTATATATTTAAAAAACATCAAACATAGGACTTGTAGACCATAAGAATGTATAAATTAAAGTTGATTAGTAGGATATATGGTTTTCGAAATATCTATGAATACTATAAATATAGTGTGGACATTATATGTAAAAAAGATCCCTAATAACTTGAAATTTAAGGCAGTACGTAGTACCAAGTAATTAACTTTTAAAGCCAATATTAATTTAAAAGTGGGTAATAAAATTTTAAGAGGATAAAACCGGATTTTTAATATTTATGTAAGCCTATAAATTAAATAAAAGTTTGTTTTTCAATATCCTATTCATTTGAAATTGATATTTTTAATATTGCTTGCAGCATATACCTACAACCATAAATTAACAATATATAAGTTTTGTAGTTTTAAAAATATAAATTCCTGTTTGCAAAATAAAAAGCTGGTCTATAAAAAGTGATCATTCAATTTATATTATTTGTAAAATAAGATAAAGAAAAAGCTTTTTAAGTTATTGAATAGTATAAACCTAAAGTGGAATGTAAATTTACTTGGTGGACTAAATTTATGTATTTTAACTTTTTTCAGTAGAAAATAAGTTAGACTTTAGATCCTTACTATTTAACAGTAATTTGTATAATTTTTATTAAGAAAAACACAAATGCCAACCAAAACTAACCATTGATTTGGAATAAATCTTTTTCTTTATCGAAAATTAACATATACCTTAAATTTCAAGGGTTGTATACCAAAAGTTAACATACCTATACTTTAGGTCCACACTATACCGGGTGTTATAGAATGTTGTAATCAAAATTTAAAGGCAGATTCTACATTTTAAAATATACATACAAAATTATATGATTATAGTTCCGAAAATGTCTTGTTTCCAACATATAGGGTGTTAAACACTAAAAAACGTGTTTTAATAAGATCATAAATATTCCTTATTCATACAATTTGACAGTGATATTTGTATCATTAAGTGATAATTTCTTTTAAAATAAATTAGAAGGAGGTGGTGAAGTTAAGGTCTTAAAATTTTTCCAGAAGTAGTATAAAAAAAATTTAGTAATTTTTTAAATTTTCTTAATAAAAGTCTGTCAAGCACTCGACGCACCAAGATTTTCTTTAGTATTTCGAACACTACAGTAAATAGACTTTTAAAGCAGCATTCATTTGTTTTGGTGCGTCGAGTCCTTCACACATCACTCAAAATTACAAAATTGCAATGATACCTAAACTTATAGATATAATAAATTAATTTTCATAAGAACATTTAATTATCGTGACTATAATGGGCAAAAAACGGCTGATTTTTACCCAATCTCCTTTATTTATTGGCGTCTTAAAGCGGTCCATGACTTATATGCAATTTTTATGAGTATGTATGTATGTGTTTATGTTTGCTTTGGAATGCACAAGTAAAATACAGCCTTTTTAACTTTTTTTTCGTATCTTGCTACTTAATTATACAAAAAATTGTATTATAGCCAGTCGCGTCTATTTTCTTGACGAAAATATTCGTTAAGGTGTCGCTGGAAAAACCAGTGGACATAAATAATTTAAAAAGTTAGGGCTAAATTATCCTCTTCATATTACAAATATCACTGCTGAATTTTCCCAATTTGGATGAGGGATATTTAAAATATTAATAAAAAATACCGGATATTTTAGATGCAAGGTATTTTCGGACCATGTTAATATAAACTTTGGTGATTATTTACAAACCGGAGAGACATCCGATTTTATTGTAATTTGGTATATGGAATTTTTGGGGCACTGATTACAAATCTGCTGATCCCTCATCAAACTTTCCTCATTTTAAAAAATCGGCCCGCAGTATTTGATTTCCACCCCTTAAAAACTTCACTGAAATGATGATAGTGACACTGTGCAATTGTATGGAAAAAATGGGTTAAATAAAAGAAAATTTGGTTTTTAAAAGGAGGAGATCAAATATTAAATGCCAATTTAGCGGAAAACTCGAGATGGTGAATTTAGGTTAGTTTTCTGTTGCAGACTTAATTTTTTTCAAATTCATAATCAGCACCCCAAAAAAACCCGTATACCAAATTTCAAAAAATCAGCGGTGTCTGATTTGTAAATAATTACCCAAAACATTTTTTCATATTTTTTATTGTAGTGTGCCCTTAAATTTTACACAGCAACATTCTGTAACATCCTGTATACTCGACTAGAGGCAGCCTACCACCGTTTCCACAGTCGACCAGTAAGGCTGCTTCTAGATGATATTTGCTTAAAGATATCAATAATATTTTAATAGTCATCCGCGATCATACCCTTATTTTCGAACGTACTCTGGCAAAGCTTATGCCCAAGGCAAGAGATGGAGCCACATTAGAGGTTTAATGAAAACTACGGCAGTGTCTTATCTGTTTTGCAATTTTGATTGTCAGGTTAACTTTTACGCCCTATCCGATTCTTGGGACCATGTATTTGATAGATTAAGGAGTAGACTGTATATTTAGATTGTTTTTGTTATAAAACGTTACAAAATATAAGCTTTAAACTATTTTAAAACTTATCAAAACTTGGACAGCGTTAGCTTGATATGACAGTGTCGAGGAAGTAATTCCCTATGTCATCGTGTTTTATCCTCCGGCTTTGACAAGAAATCCTTGAACGAATGACAGCAGGCTGACAGGGGTGAAATGAAAATGCTAATAGAGGTGGACTGGACACATTGTTGTATACATCTATTTTAAGGTTTTATTAAAAACAGGTCTGTCTATTACTACATAATTATAATTTAGATTTTTAAAAATTAGGTTAGATGTAAATACCTGTGCCAGATTTTCTATTTTTTGTAATGTTACACATGATCAACTTTGCAACAGACTGACAAAAACTGTATGAGATCTAGTGTAATTGTCAAAACGAGAATATGATGTTTCTTAAAGGCAATGTTATAAAGAGCTAATAGAAGGGGAGCCCACAGTGCTAAATGGGAATATACTTGAGCATTATAGATGATAAAAAGAAAAAATGTCATATAATGTATTCCTATTTATTGGTGGGGAAAATACTATTGTTATTTCCTCTTCTGGAAATCGTCAGATTATATATTACTCGTTACTTTTGAATTATTTCCTTGTAGTCCTCTGCTTTCTTTACGTCACCTCGAGATCCCCCTCTTGGGCTTTCCTACTATAAGGGTAAAGTAGAATGATGATAAAGGCGAGGTTTTTTAATATTATCCAAAATAACTTAATTTTGGATAAATCATATCCATATTTAAAAAAAATCAGAAAAGGCTCAATGGATTGCAAAATATGAACATTGTAAATATTATTTCTATTATTGGTTGGTCTCAGGCTAGAAACATAACCCAGCTATGTTATTAATTAGTTAATTAGTGAAAGGCATTTTGACTGACAGGCAGAACGTGGATTCGAGACAGGGTTATGCGCATCTGACCACATTTTCATAACATGTCTATTCAGAATTCCAGCGTGGTTATTCCTGAATGTGAAATGTATGGTTTCTGGATACGTTATAATAACTTTATACATACGGATTGTTGCGGTTGTATCTGAAAAATTTATTATTATTTAGAGAAGATATACAGTGTGGTCCATTAAGTATGCACCAAATAAAAACCTTTTTCATTTGCAATTGGTCAAAAAAATTATTCTATACAAAAGTTGGTGCATGGTCCGAAACTGTATCAGCAATTGTTAGTTGTGATTAAAGTTCTACGGTATACAAGTCATAGCCTCCTATTCAAGGTTTTATTTATGTTTTTTTTAAATTTTAAATTATCTGTTCTACACTTTTATTAAAATTTAAAACTAAAAATTTAACAAGGTAAGTAATAAATTTTTACGCATTTTAATGGTACGGTATATTTGCCTTAATACAAAGCATATTTGTATAATTTTAGGGCCCTATTAAATATCCTTGTAACAAACTTGAGTTAGCGGTTAGCTGAAAAAATATAAATGCAGTTTCAATTTACAAATTTGTTTCGATTTGATTAAATTTGTTTAAAAGTTAGTTGGTTGGAACTGCTTGAAGAAATATTAAATCAGAATAATAAAAATCTGTATCATACTGGGTTAATTTAAAATTTTCCAAAATTTTTTAAAAATATGGATAGGCCATAACTTGGTATTTAGGCATAACTTTTAATTCTAAATACTTTTCTTATTTAACATTTTGTTGTATTTTTAAAATTAAAGGTACTTTACTCTTAAGCGGTTTTAACTTTTTTGACCTACTCTGTATTTCATTTAACTTTAAATAAAATTAACTACTGCTTATAGAGTTTCGGACCATGCACCAACTTTTATGAAGAATAAAATTTTCTAACAAATTGCAAACTAAATATATTTTTTCCATTTGTTGAACACTTAATGGACCACACTATATATCCTATAAATTAAATAATAATTATTAAACACTTAGGATTAATCAAAACCATTAAAAAACAATAAAAAAGGTAGCAGATTTAAGTTAGATCATTAGGATCTTGTGGCCTTTAAATTCTCAACAATATTCTTTTTAAAAAATTAAAAAAATTATTTTTATGATGAAGAGGTTTTAAATAAATGTTACATTATCGTTGCTTTTTTTTCTTACAAAAAAACGCCGTTTGGCAGTTTTTTATATCTACGTATATGAAAACCGCCAAAAACTAAAATTAATTTGTTATTACTGGCAGAAAAAAAACTGATTGTTTCATAGAACTAAAACTAAAATATTACCAATTAGAGTATGCATGTATTGAGGGTGGAACAAACTTTAAAATTTTCAAGAAAAGAAAAAAAGTTACAAGACAAAGGATTCATAAACACGACCTATTTCTTTAAACATATCAATGTTTAAAAAATGTATTCAAGTTTTTCCCCATGGTTCAAGTGTTAGGAGCGTTAACCCGTAAGCGACAGGTCCCGAGTTCGATTCCGGATAGATAAATATCTTCTTTTTTTTATATTTTGACATTTTTTTAAACATTTATTATTTTTTATAATTTAATTTTTAGATAATTTTTTACTTTTTAAGAATTTTAAGTTATATACATCCAATTGCTGACTTTAATGCTGATGATGATGTTCCGATACGTTATTTGTTGTAAATTATTGACCTTTGATAAAGTGGCAATCCAGCCACGAAATGTTAGGATACATATTTTATTTGCCTATCCCCATCCCGCGATACTACTCCAATTTGTTTTTTCAAAGGGTGCTATTAACTAAACTACAATATTAATTATACATACGTATAGATATGTATTCTTACCTAATAAATACCAATTTTCAATTTAAATCGATGTCGCTAAATTACAATTTTACGTACACATATGCATCTCTTTTCTTATGTTATTTTTAATTTTTCAGTATTTGACCTTACTACGCCTATGCATGTGTTTTATGGCAGGATACGAAAAAGTTACATTAATGCAATATTTTAACAAGTATTGCACCTATCTAGTTGAATTCTAAAATAAACTTGCGAACAAAAATGTTTACAAACTTAATTACAACATTTTGAAAAGAGAATATTGTAGTTGTGATAATGTGACATTTATTATAATTCTGATTTCCTTTGGTTTTAAAAATACAAAATGTTGTTGAGGCTATGCAAGCAAAAGACAGATCGGCAAGCAAATAATCAGAAGCGAAAATAGTTACAAAGGTGTTTTTTCATAAGAAATAAAAAGCAAAAGAAAAATCTTCTAAAAAACATTTTGCTTTACCATTTTTTTTATACACAAGATATTTAAAAACTATATTGTCATACTGATGCAATTTCCAATTTGATTAAATGTAGGTTGACGTAATTTCTCATTACTATTAACCTTTTAGGGTAAGGTTTACCCATGAAATTTGATACTGAATATTGGTTACGTTTGCACTTTAATATTTAAAAAAAAACAAAAAACCAACCATGTAGGCCAAATGACCTTTCAAGAGCTGTGCATATTTTGCTTATATTAAAATATTTTTTATATATAAATTAAACTCCCGTGGTAATTATCGTCCTCAGCTAACAATTCTAGGATGGAATAAATAGTGGGAACGACGACATTATCAAACGACGTTTAACTTGTTCAGCAACGTTTTTATCCACTATTTTTATTTATTTATTGTCTTTCCTAAATGACAATAAAAACATTGTATAGGAACAGTCATACACCAGCCTAACCTAAACTAAACTAAAAATAAAGGAATAATAACAGAGCGGTAAAAATTCACTAATTTTATAAAAACATTTTTGTAAGAGAAACGACTTAAGACTTATTTTAAATTTGTTAATATTTGTACAATGTTCTGGTAAATTATTAAACAGTTTAGGACCCACTGTTTTTACAGATCTGATAAAAATTTTACATTTACTAAAACGTACATATAGATTATGAGTTTTGCCTAGTGTTTTTATCATGTATATCGGAATTTTTTAATAAATAATTTGTATTTTTAAATACATGCAAGCAAGATTTGTAAGTATACAAACTGACCACTGTTAAAATTTTATATTTTTTAAAAAAGGTACACAACTAGTGCCGTTTGAAACTCCCACAATTGTTCTTAAAATGCGTTTCTGTACAATAAACACGTTTGGAGCCAGGGTTCGATTCAATGTTACTACAGTATACTGATAGTAACTGAATTATATCAAAAATAGGTTTTTAGATTTCGTATAACAAAGTTTTGTTTGTTTAATGTACCTACAAGAGTGTTACAATGAGTTTTCTAAAACAAAGTAGTGTCTACATGAATACCCAATAACTTAACGCTATCACTTTCTTGTATTTAAGGATTTTCTATTTTCCAGTCGTCTATGTTGGTCCATAGTTTTTGCGTTGCGACGAACCCGATGTAATTTGTTTTATCGGGATTAGGAAGTAGTGAATTTTTAGTAAACCATAGATTGATATCACTTACAACACTTTGAACTTTGTCTTGAAGCACCGACTCGTTTTTATTTGAAATAATTACCGAAGAGTCATCCTCAAACATCGTAAAAAAACATCTCTCATTGAATTAAGGCTATTTATATATAATAAAATTAGAACAAATTAGAACCGGTCACCACCACCGACCCCTGTGGTACTCCAATACTAATGGGAATCTCTGAATATCTCTCAAATATTTTCCATAGGATTATCCATATTTGTAGTGTTTATTGTTAACTACTGTGTCCTATTTTCTAAAAATGTTTTTATCCAGTTTAAGGACGTCCCATATGCTGATAAAGTGTTCAAAAAGATTGATGATAGACGCAGTCAAATGCCCTGCTAAGGTCACAAAAACCCCCACAGGACACTCGCCCGCATCAATCAGTTCAATAAGCCTATTACAAAATGAATTTACAGCCGTCATAGTACTTTTCTCGTTTGGAAATCCATGCTGATTTTTTGACAATATATTGTTTTCCGACAAAAACGGTTTTAGTCTATTTAAAAAAAAAGTACTTGAAGACCTTGGAAAATACCGAGGGAACGGTGATAGGACGGTAGTTATCCATAAGCAATGTATCTCCCTATTTATAAATTGGTGTCACTTTACCACGTTTTAACTTTTCAGGAAATTTGCCGTTACAAAAGGACAAATTAGCCATAAATGTAAGAGGCCCTGTTATAACAAACAGAACTTTTTGATTAGAAAGTTTGGTATTTCGTCAAACCCAAAAATTGTTTTCTTGGTAAGGAGTTATGAATTGTACTTTTTTACTACTATTATTTTTAGGTTTTATTTTGCTTTTAATATTAAGCGGTATTTGTTGAAAAAAAAATTAAACATTTGTGAGACAGTTTTTGGATCACTTAAAATTTTATTATAAGCAGTTTTTATTTCATTTTTGCATTTCGGTTTATTTACCAGTTCTGTAACAACGTTCCAACAAGCTTTAGTTTTATTCTCAGACTGTATACTTTTTCTTTGATAATAAGATTTCTTTGTCGACTTAACTAATTTTTTATAGTCAATTTTTTTAATATTTAAGAAATTCTAAGGAATTTCTTGATAAGATATAAACATCCTTTGTCGTGCAGCAGATAAGTGTACGTGGTCGTTGATCCATAGTTTGTTTATGTTATTATTGTTAAACGTTTTATGTTTTGGGAAGCTTTTGTCAAAATGGTAGTAGAACACCTTGTAAAAATTAGTATATGCTTCATCAATATCAAACATATTCTAAAGAGGTTGCTAGTTTTCACTCATTAAATCTTGTATAAAATTATTTATGGAAGAATAATTAAAATTCCGCCTGGTAAGAGAAACACTCTTGTTATGGTTTTAAAAAATAACATGGAAACTCATACAGCGAAGTAATATGATCGGATATACAGTTTGATCTATGGATGACATAGATGACTCTGTTAGTCTAGTTGGCCAACTTTCGACCCAAAGTATACCATATGATTCTAACAAATTTTTTAAAACACAAAATTGCTTTGACATAGTAAGACTATCAAAATGTAAAATCACCACAAGCAATGAAATAGGTATTCGGTTTATAAACGTTATTAAGAATTACTTACTAAATTTTGAAAAAATATATCGACTCACCTGACGGGGAGCGATAGCAGTTAATAATTGTTATTTTTAATCCTTTGTCGAGTGGACATGATATGGAACAAATTTCGATATGTTTGCCTAGACAGTATTTTTCTAAATTATTTTCACAACACTGAAGTGAGTTTTTTGCCCATATGGCAACACCTTCACCTCTACAGGACTTTATCACATATTTCCTTACTAGTGAATAATTGTCAATAATACTATAATATTTATTATTTGTTTTCCTGCATCCACGTTTCCGTAAGACAGACAAAATACAAATCCCTGTATCCATTAACTTCAAGTGTTAGTTCATTCAATTTGTCACTATTTAAGGATTGTATATTTAATAGTAACACTTTGGGGTCAAAATTAAATTTTACCCTACCTGGCTTGTCGTTTTCACCCGGAAAAAAAAGTTGTACACCAGCATCCTGTAGCCATAGCGATGGATCCATAGCTTTTTAAAGTTCTTTTAGTATATTTTCACTTGAAATGAGGAATACTTATAAGGATGCTTGGAGTTCAATGCTGAGCATGTGACTTCTGGAAAGTGTGGCTGCAAAAATTGTCGTAAGGTTGTGGTTTCTGGATTTATACGGGAGACATGCAAAACTGCATTCTGGAATTCCCTTAAGGTTTAGTTCGGCATTTGTTGTGTTTGTGCCAACTATTCGTCTTGGTCTGCGTTTTTAATTTTCGACTGTTTTCTAGTCGTCATTTTAATTGGGACTATGACTTTGCTCTTCCTTGTTGTTATCAGTGCTAGAATTTGCCATTCTTTTTGTTTTCCACATGAGTATTTTCCGCCTTTACATGTTGGTCGTTTAATAATGACGTGGTCTTAATTGTATTTAAATGTTTTCCTTCTTGTAGAATTTGACGACGCGGCAACATTGGCTGCGTCATTTTCTTTGTTTTTAATTCGTTTATCGTCTTGTAGTAGTTGAATTATTAATTTTTTGTCTGCTAATGCTTTTTTTCTCTCATTGCATAGTTTTTTAAGATACATTAGTTTCGTGTTTACCCATTTTAGTTCAAATTTTAGTGTACTTACTTCATATAACCTACATTTATTTGTTTAAAGATTTAAATTGGTATTTCAATCAAAAAAATATGTTCTCCTTTGCCCTCTATTAACTTACGCACATAATCACTCACTATTATCTCGGGTGAAACTGTTTTCTTAATTATTATGTCAATCAATTTGTTTTTATTTAAACGCGATAACTCTTTAGCAATGTGTTCATACGGCGCCATGTTGCCATATATTTTCATCTTTTTAAGCTTAAATATGTTTTTATTTATATTAAATTATTAAAAAATAAATAGATATTACAAAGCTCTATAAAAAGATGTTAATAATTAAAAAGAATTGTTAAAGTTACAGGTTTTTACTTAACAAGCTATGGTAATTAAATTTAGAATTATTATCGTCAAAATAGTAAAATATTACGTTTAATAAAAACACCTTAAAACATTTATAGAATTATCATAGTTAAATAACAATGGTAAGCAACCCTCCAAAATGTTCTGTTACTAGGACTCAAAGTCCTTACCTAAGCACAGGACTGTGGAAATTAACAGTCGCCAATGGGTTTAGGAGATCAGGAACATCAAAGTTATAACAGGCATCGTCACATTTGGTCAAATACCTTGATGATCTTAGGGGACAAAACGCAAAACACGAGAATAAGGTCGGTAAGGATACGAATAAGGTGAGATTACTCTGTGGAGCTTTCTGAGTAATAGTGAGTAATTCTATGAGCCAAATCCACCGAGACCGGATTGCGGGAGAGGAGTCGGACGAAATGACGTAATATCATAACAACCTGCTGCGTTCGGCAGTGGTCCCGAAAGATTCGGAACAGGCGCCTCGAATGAGTCCACGGACGAAACGCAAAACACAATATGGCACTGGTATGGATAATGTAGAGAGTAGCACATACAGAGTATGTCTTGCTCTGGCAAGTACCCTATGGTCCGCTTGGGGAAAAAGGTCAAGATCCACTAACACAGCCCCACAAAAAAAGTTAAAACACAAGAATCAGACATATGTATTACCATGTATTTTTGATGCTTTATCCGAATTCGAGCTGAGAAATGGCCTTAAACGTCTGGAATTGCCCTCTGTAGGCCGTGAAATACCAGTTCCAGGATAGGGCGAGGTCAAGGGTCCTTTCTGATGGCAAAGCCGACAGGTCTACGGCTAACTGAAATTTCCTATTTGGGCCGGGAAAATTACCCCTTAGGGGCCGCAAAATAGTGTTTCAAACAAAGTTATCACAATAGTAATATTTTAATTTACATTCAAATTCTGGACCTATCACTTTTCGCGAAAAGTTTATGGCCTGTTAAAATTCTTAGTTTGGGACCGAGAAAATGACCCCTGGGGGCGTAAAATAGTGTTTTAGATGTAGCAATTACAACGATAACATTTTTGTGTACTTTTAAATTAAGTACATAAAAATGACAATGTCGCGATTGGAATGTCAAAACAGCGATTTTCCGGCTCCAGAAAAGTCATTTTCCTAGCCCCAAACTGAGAATTTCATCTGGCCAAAAATTTTTGAGCAGAAAAGTTTAGGTTGGAATTTGGAAATACATAAAAATCTCACTGTTGTAATTACTTGGTCTAAAAACTATTTTCTGGCCCCCAGGAGGTCATTTTCCAGGTCCCAAACTAAGAATTTTAACAGGCCACAATCTTTTCGCGCATAGTGTAAGGTCCAGAACTCAAATGTGCATAGACATATCACTGTTAAGATTGTTAAGTCTGAGACACGATTTTTCGTTCCTTAAGGGGTCATTTTCCCAGCTCAAACAGAACATTTCGGTTAGCCATAGACCTGTCGAGCACCAATCTGGCTTTGGGTTCAGAAAGCACAATCGATCCCGCCTTATCCCCGGAACCGTATCTCACGGCTATAGAGGACAGTGGCGGGGCTAATTCCAGAGGTGTAGGGCCATCTCTGAGCTTGAATTTAGATTTAGCGTCGAAAAATACATGGAAATACATATGTCTGATTCTTGTGTATCAACTTTCATTTTTTGTGGGGCTGTGTTATCAGTAATGAATGACAAAATATGCAATATCTCAGAAACTCCTAAGAAGAATAATAAAGTGTGTTGCATTTTTATAAGGTTATTTTTTAACCATTCTAATAATTAAACAGTATACTGGGTGTTCCATTTAAAATTACCAAAAATTAAAAAATAAGTCAAAAATCCGTTTAGAAAGAAACTAATTAATTGAAAATTATAATTAGAAATCCTCTGTAGCAGTATACGACGCACAATAGTATTTGCGGTTTTTACCCATAAGTTTGATTTCAAATTTAAGCCTCGCAGTATTTCTTTTGTAAAACATACAGAAACATGAGTTTTCTGTTAAAGGAGTCGAATTTAGCCCACCCTGTACATTGAGGAAATAATAGTTTTATATGTAATTAATATGTACCCATTAGTTTTTATTTAATAACTAAGTTAAAATAAATATTACTTAAATTAGCAACATTATTTCTTAAGGTAACATTCTCGGTTATTTGAATAAAAATCGTTTCACTTAGACACCGCACCGTTTGTGGTAATTATGTTCCACATCCAAAATCGTAACTTTGTTGAATTGAAATTAAGATATGTGTTAAGATGATGATGTGCTAAAGCTGTCTTTTTATTTCTTTTCTTATTTATTTCTTGGCAGCCATACCTACGTTGTTATATTCGTTTTCATAACAGTTGTTTAGTTTGGCCTATGTATGCTTCTCCACAAGAACATGGGACAGAGTGAATCATATTAGATTTATTTTTAATGCTGTATCTATCCCTAAGGCTTGTTAATGTGCCACCAATTTTTTAAGGTTATAAAAGTCCTGGATTATAATAATAGAAATCTGGCATATTGCTTAGAGATGAGTTGTGTTTTTTATACTTTAAAGTAGCTCTTTGTTTTTAATAAAAACTTATAAATGCGGGTGTTAATAAAACTTACTGGATAGTTATTTGCCTGAAGTAAGGATTTTATTTTATTTAGATTTTCTGAATAAAAAGATTTATGGCTCAGATTTTTAAACGATAAACGAGACTATTGACCGTACTGACTTTGTGTTGATTTGGGTGGTTGGAGAGATAATTGAGTAATCGCCCTGAACTTGTTGGTTTTTATACCAGTTTGTATTTCTATAAACAAGTAGGTCCAGAGAGGAAAGTTTATAATCTGATTTTAACTTATTGGTAAACTATATTTTGGAGTAATAACTATTAAAACACCTTATTATGTTTTGAAAATACCATTTTGAAATTGTCAAGATTGTATCATCTACGCAAACTTTTATAAATGGAATATGAAATGGTATATTTTTAAGAACTTCAGAAATAAGATCCTCCATCACGAGTAATGCTAATAGTGGACTAGCTGGATTTCTGATAGCAGTCTAATTGACTTGAAAATATAACTCTTTATTAAATGAAAAATTATTGCATTTAAAGCAAAAATTAATAAGAACAATTATATATTTTTAGGAAACTCACTCAGTGTATGGCCTTATAATATGCCATATGCGTTTATAATTTTATAACTTGTTGTTTAGGAATATGAGTGAACAAAAATATTACATCAAGTGATAGTAAAATATGCTCTGGAGGTAACACACATTATTCATACACTCGCAAAACTAAAACAAGTTTTTTTATGCTAACATAGGATATTGTAGTAATGATACTTAAAATGTTATACTGTAATAGTTTGGCTAGAAGAATTTAGGCATTTTACCACTGGACGTAGAGTTAAATGTTGTTTATGTATTTCCCTTAGTCGACGAAGTTTTGGAAAGGCACAATTATATTTTTTAGCTGTTTTGATTCATCTTTTGTAATTGGAAATTATTTACAAATAATAAATAATATATCATTAGCCTGACATTTAAATTTTCTTGTGGGGTGACTATTAATGCATATGTTGCTTACCATTGTTATTAAGCTATGCCAATTATATAAATATTTTATCCCATGTTTTAATGCTTTTTATTAAATGAAGTGTTTTATTATTTTACCTTTGTAAATTTTAAATTAAATTAAAGACATAACTTATTTATTTGCTGTCCTCTTTCCCATATCAATCCAAATCAATCAACTAATAAAACTAATTATTTTAATTTAGGTAAAGAAAACGTAAAATAATAGTTAATTAGGCACATATGCGTAATATGCAATCTTTAATGACCATTATTTCATGAAATATTAAGCCATAGATAGCCTACACGCATGTTACACCAATAAATCGCCATTATTTAAGCCGGTCCCTGTTATTGTTCATATTCCCATTACTCACATTTACAACCATTTTATCTATTTCGATTTGGCATACATTTTGAAAATCATTTTTAAAAATATACATATTTATTTAGATTTCCAAGTTATTTCCCTTACTTAAATTGACATGTTTTTGGCGCGGTTTTGTGGTTCTATGTTTTATAAATTTAATAATTACTTGCGTTTTGTTATTCTACTTAATTATAGGGAATAATAAAAAATCTTAATAATTACTGCACAAGTTGTGTTCTGTCTATCGTTCATTATTATAAAGGCTGATGGAGCCATTTTTTATTAAGTAAGGACCCTAAGTTCGCGCCCCCTTCAAAAATCTAATACTGCCGCTACAGATTGGCGAAGTTGTGGCGGAACTATTTTAAGTATATTGTTATAAAATTTAAAACAATGATACATGAGCAAAGTCTGCATTTGTTAATATAGCAACGAAAAATGTAAATGAAAATATAAGAGCTGGGCGCACTTTTGGAATATTATTTTAAATGGAAGAGGTAGCCAAAGTATACCTTATTTTAGAGGTATTTTAATTCTGAAAGCATTTTTTTACTTTTGGTTCGGTAGTTTTTAAATTAACACCAATAATATTATTTTCTATTATGCAGTGATCACCAAAAATGTTGAACCAAATGGAAAACTTTTTGATTTTTAATTTCTCAAACAAAAAAAAAAATTTTTTTTGATAAAAATCTCTGCACACACCAAAACTCATTTTGTAAAACTTATTTGGAATTAAAAGTTTTGTCATATTTAAAAAGCAAATTTACTATAAAAAATTGTAAAAACCCACTTTTCCAACTCTCGTATAGTTATTAGATCAAGAACTAAATTAACTATTGTAAATAATCCTCATTGCCCTTAGGTTTCGAAAAAATGTCCAATGTAAAAATAAAAGTAGTTTTCTCTTATAACATACTTTTTATAAGACCAGAGTACTGTAGGTGTTGGGTTGTTAAATGTTTAACCTACTTTATTTCCTGTTCCGTCAACATTGTCAAAGCACTATAACATGCAGTATTTGCATTTCATAGCAACTTTTAGACAACGTGGTAGTGCCACCACGGATCTTATTTTTAAATAATTGTCTAAAAATTACGATGTATAGGCTATGAATATGATCTATTTAAATTTTGATCAGCGTTTTGTGAGTTTTGGTTATATGTAGTAATTTTAATCAAGTATTTTGTGAAGAAATTAAAGATAAAAAGGTTTTCCAAATGGTTCAACATTTATGGCGGTCACTGTATGACTTATTCAGTTTTTACACAATTAATGTCATTATTGTCTGTTGCTGTCATATGGAAGTGACAGAAAGTATTCTTAGATTAAAATTGCCTTAAAAGGCTTGCTTTTTACAAGACAAATTTAAAATGGTGATTTATTTAGACAACGCTAACCAATGCTAAATAAAGATAAAAAAGTGTGACATTAACTAACGGCATTTAATAGGTTACACAGTGTGTTATAAACAGGGAAAAGCACTACAAAGATGGATATATTATTGACCTATATACAGGCTGTTACAAATTCAATAAACACCATTAGGATCTCGGAAACGGTAAGAGATACAGGGATGGTTAAATTGGGGCAAAGTTGCGCATTTTTATGCTCAAAAATATGCAGTTTTAAAAACTTGCAGCTGTTCCGGAATTATCTGGCAAAAACCGAAATTTTCGAACAAGGTTGTATTGTTTTCTCGGTTTATTTTAACGAGATATTTTAAAACTAACGACACATTAACATTGCCACTTTTTCTGTTCTATAAACTCGTATTTTAATTTTAAATACAAACACTTTACATTTATGCAACGTTTCGAACCAAAAAACCACCATCCATTATTTTTGCAGTAAAAATTACCTTTTCTTCCAAACGATTTTGGAAATTTCCATTTTAAGTATGCATCCATTTATTTCTATTACTACTTATTTTTATTTTTTTTAAATAAATTATTCATAATTTAACTAACAAGCTACAAGAATTAAGGTAATTTACATACATTTACTTATGTTAATAAAATAAAGCATTTAACTTAATTAAACGTCTGTATCAACTTTATCGTAGCCTGCCATAAAAAAAATGATGCCTACTACTGCAAACGGAAATGTCCCCGAACGTTTGGGGTAAAATCGTTATTTGTAATGGCGAAATGGTGAATGATAATGGTTTGTCGGTTCGAAACGTCGCATAAATGTAAAGTGTGGTATATCGTTGGTTTTAGAATTAAATTACGAGTTTATTTGGCTAAAAACCAAATATTCCGCCCGTTTAAAAAAAACAAATTTCATGATGGTGGCTCAAACGACGAAACGTCGGATTTTAAATTTAGTGACATCATTTTATAAAACAGAAAAATTAGGCAATGTTAATGTGTCTTTGGTTTTAAAAATCTCTTTAAATAAACCGAGAAAACAATAAAAACTGTTTTGCAAAAATTTCGGTTTTTGTCGGATAATTCCGGAACGGCTGCAAATTTTTAAATTTTTAAAACGGAATATTTTTAAGCATAAAACTGCGCAACTTTGCCTCAATTTAACCAACCATGTAACTCTTACCGTTTCCGAGATCCTAATGGTGTTTCTGGAATTTGTAAAGCCTGTATATATAGTTAAAAATCCTTATTTTTTTAGTTAGATAATAATAAGCATAAAAAATATTTAAAAGAAGGTATTACCCACTTCCTCTTCCCACTTAAAAAAATATTAGGAGAGTGCGCCCAGCTATTACAATAATATTTAAAATTAATACTAATTTTGCAGAAAAATGCAGTCCTTGCTAATGTGTTATTGTACTTAATTTAATTAAAATATACAAAACGGAACACAGTTTTGTTTTTACTTAACAAAGTGCTTAGTTATACTGCAGAAATATTTCTAATAAAAAAAAATCTCGGATTTTATCTAATTGAAATAGAATTCAATAAAGTTGGATAGGACCGTTCGTATATAGGTGAGTTTTCACGCTCATGCAATTTGCGCAAATTGACTTGTGCATGCCAATTTGTGCAAGTAAATTGGTGCATGTTTTTTCTTTTTGTTTTTTTATCTTTGGACAAACCGCGAAGGCTAAAAGCCTAAATACTAACGTACCGTGGGTGTCTTAAGCGAGGTAAGAGGGAGTTTGTTGACACGGGACTTAAATACTTGAAGATTTGGGGGGAAGGAAAGACCTCCGCGGGCAGCAGGTTCCACAACCTAGAAACTCTAGGGATAAAAGAACGAACAAAGTGGGAAGTTCGGGGCCTGTCCAGTTGGACCGTATAGGGATGCATACGCGCGGAACCACGAGTTTCTCTGTTGGGAACCGTAAGTGGAGGAACTATACTGGACAATTCTTCAGAGCAGAAGCCATGGAAGTACCTATAAAAAAGCGATAAATCCCCCACAGCCCGACGATGTGCATGAGAGGGAAGCTTTTCTGTAAGTGAAGGATCATTAATGAAACGAATAGCACTTCTTTGAATAGAATTAAGAATGCTTAGGGTTGTGGGGTACGCCATGCCCCAGATATGAGAACAATATTCCAAGGGAGGTCGGATTTGGGACACATATAAAGTGTATAAATTAGAAGGGGAAAAATACTTTTTGGCTCAAAAGAGAAATCCAAGCTTTTTGAAGCTGCCGTGGCTATAGATACAATGTGTTTATGCCAGTTAAGGTTACTTTTAAATGTGACGCCCACAAGATTAAAGGTGTCTTTGCTCTGTAAAACTTGGCCGCGCATAAGTAGAGGATGAGTATTTGATGACTTTTTTCGCGACAAGGATTATGATTGTGTTTTGGATGCATTAAAATGGACGAGATTTTTAGCGCCCAAATCCAATATTAAATTAAGATCCTGCGAAATAGATATCTGCATCGTCCTGCGTTTGTTTTCCAAGTCAGGTTTAGTAATGGGTTTAGGAACCTGAAAACTGGAGTGAAGGGTACTATCGTCTGCGAAACTATGAATGGAATTAGTTGTGGACGAGAGAAGGTCGTTGATGTGAAGAAGAAACAATGTTGGTGCCAGAACTGAGCCCTGAGGGACTCCAGCATTTACTTGGTGAAAGCATGAAGAATGGCCGTCCACAATAACTGATATACGACGATCAGATAGATAACTAGAGAGCTAAGTACAGAGTTTAGTTGAAAGACCATAGGAGGCAAGTTTATTAAGAAGTGCGGCATGCCAGACCTGGTCAAAAGCTTTGGATATATCAAGAGCAACGATCTGGGACTCACCTAGAAACTCAAGAGACTTATTCCAGCAGTGTGATACGAAGGAAAGAAGATCTGCTGTAGATCTTTGTGGCGAAATCCATTCTGCCTGTGATGCAAAATTTTGTGTTTTTCTAAGTACTTAAGAATTTGTAAATTAATTAGTTTTTCCATTACTTTACAAAGAACTAAGAGAATTGAAATTGATCTATAGTTAGATGGAAGAGATTTAGATCCTTTCTTGGGAATAGGTTGAACACGTGCAGCTTTCCAGCTTTCTGGAAAGATATCTGTGTCGTAAGAAATTCGAAAGAGCCGAGTTAAGATTGGTGCAAGTTCTGGAGCACATTTTTTTAAAACGATTGCTGGTATGCCATCCAGCCCAGACGATTTCTTGGTGTTAAGGGAAGAAAGGATACGCTTAATGTGTTTTACCTTAAAAATAATATCGGGCATTTTATGAGGAACTGGGGCAACCGCTGGAATTGGATGATTTACGGGAGGGTCAAGGGTTGAATTTGCAGCAAATTGTTTAGCAAATGTTCTGCCTTTCCTTTAGCGGTAGAAGCTATTTCATCTTTCAAAGCTAGTGGCGGAAAACAACTGGTACAAAAATTCCTACTTATGTTTTTCGCAAAGGACCAGAAAGATTTGCTACCATTTGAGCAAGAAAGAACTTTGTTTTTATTACGATTGTCGAAGGAGTCTTTGGCTTCAGAAATTGTTTGATTGTAGTAGTTTCTTGCTTCAATGCTGGCCTGTCGGTTTTCTGTACTAGGATCCTGTAAAAACTTTTTGTAAGCATGAACTTTTAAAATTCTAGCTTTATCACAAGATTTGGAAAACCAGGGTTTGTTATTGGATTGTTTGGGGTTCTTGATGGTGTGTGGAATATAGGTTTCAATGCCCAATTGAATTGATTCCGTCAGTTGATAACAAATTTGAGAAGGATCACGAGAAGAAAAGCAGATGGAATTCCAGGTGTAAGTGACGAAGAAGTCCCTCAGGCCATCCCAGTCGGCTGAGTTGTAGTGCCATATGGTGCGTGGTGGCATGTATTCATTTCCCTCGGGATGTGCAGGATAAGATATAGTAACTAAACCATGATCTGAGCGACCTAGGAGAGCTGTGACAGAGGTTTGATAGAGTTCGGGGTTGGTAGTAAGAAAGAGATCAAGGGGATTTGAACTATGATTTGGGTCTCTAGGAAAGTAGGTGAATTCCATAATGTTGGTATGAGAGTTACTGACTGCGAAGATTTAGGCTGCTCTGCCTTGGGGGTCAGTTTTTGAAGAGCCCAGCCAATCCTTATTATGGACATTGAAGTCGCCAAGCACAATTATTTCAGCCGATGGAAACTGAGAAATTATGCTATCGATCTTTGTTGAAAGAAAGTCAAAGAATTCGACATAGGAATTATTAGATGGGGACCGGTACAAACAGCAGATAAATTTAGTTGAAGACCTAAGGGAAAGTTTAAGCCAAAGGATATCGGGCCTACCCGATTCAAGATTGGAAACTCGAGCACAAGCCAGATCGTTGCGGACGTAAGCATATACACCACCATGTGGGCGAAAAGACGAAATAAGTTCGTAGCCTGGAAAGAGAAGGTGGCTGGTTGAAGATCTAGAACTAATTTGTGTTTCCGTTAGAAACAGTATGTGGGGCTTAGATAACTGAAGGTGATGGTAAACGGAGTGTATATTGGTGATAAGCCCACATATGTTTGCAAAGGAGATTAAACTACTCGATGAAGGCCTCCCGGATGCACCCCTCGCCCGGAGATCCGAATGTAGGTGTATTTTACATCCGGATTATTTTTCTTCCGGGTGTGCCGCCATCATTTGTACATAGTTGGGGTGTTAAAAGGATAAAAAAAAAGAAAAGAGAAAGAAGGAAGAAGGAAAATTGACTCACACACCCAGAACCCGAAACGTCCGTTAAGACTTCACGGGTCCTTTAAAGGGAGGTGGGGTGGTACCTCCTCAGGCGAGGAAAGCTCCTCTACCACCTACAAAACAAAAATCGTTTACTTGCGCAAGCCAAAAAGTTTAGCTTGTGTGCCATAAAAACAGATGTAATAGTTGAGTCTAATTTGCACAAATCAACTTGCGCAAATTGCATGAGCTTGAAAACCTACTTTATCAAGCGACGGCTTTTAGAACATTGTTTTTTTATTAGAAGATAAAATTTAAAAAATCCATTTTCAACCTTCTGTTGCATATTGTTACAATATAATTATTTTATTTTTTTAAATATTGGTTCGAAAAGCAAGTATACACATTTATAAAACTTAACAAGCTAGACATCTGTTTTTAAAAAATGTAAAAGTGATAAAATTTTTGATATGAAAAAATTTGGCAAACAAGTATGTTTTATAGAACTTTAGACTATGGTAAAGTTAAGGGACTTCTTTCTTAAAAAAAATCTTATCAGGGAAGAAACAAAATGTCAGCTTTAAGGAGCTAACTAATTTGCATCAATTAAATAATATAAAAAAAAAAACGAATACTTGCAAATTAACCATTTCAAAGTTAGACATGCAATATCAGTTTTCTTCTTGTTAGTTGTAAGAACAAACAAGAATATATTTTCATAAAATGTTTATTGCCTTTTGCCCAATTTGCATAATAATCCAAGCTTGGTCATTCTCGTGCAACGTTACATTGTTTTTAATTGTTTCATTTCTGTACACCTAAGACCCCTATTTCTAGTCCGACGACAATCTGGTCGAGCAGAAATCGAGTCGTTTTTTGTCAGACACGCAAGCTTGACCTTATTAACTTTAAAATGTATTCGTCTGGTTAAGAAATAAGCAAGAAGAAATACTTTAAAAATTCATTTCAATAAAAACAAGCCACCCCCTAAAATTTCGTTATTTGTACACTTACAATAGAATTCTAAAACATGTCAATTTTAATGTTTAGGGGGACACTTTTTGTGTCCCTTCACCAACACATACGTCAAAAATTTTAAATAAGCTAGGGGGCTATGTGATATCTCATCTTAAAGTGTTTCAAATTTTTTCTGGAATGGTCTTCGGTTTTTTAAATCAGTTTAGTAGTTTTTGAGAAAATTTATCCGAAATTTTGGATGTTCTAGCCAGTGGCTCACCTTTATTACTGTTTTATTATTTAAAATATAAAATTTAATTTCTAGGTACATTACATAAATATGCATTTTTTACCGAATTTTAGCCGAGTATAGCCAGAAACGACCTTCACTGCCTATTTTGAGTAAGATATCTAGATTGTTTTTACTGATTTAAATAGAGAATGACATTCTGAGTACAATGACAGTACATTTGCATTTATGGCCCTCTAGATTTAAAATTAAAAATATTAAGAAGTTAGATGTCAAAAAGTAACAAATGAAGTGTCATTGTACTCAAAATGGTATTTTTTATTAAAATTAGTAAAAATAACCAACCCACTATATCTAATTTAAAATTAAAAAAGTTTGGGTAAATTTCGGCTAAACCGGACGTAATAGAAAACAAATGAATTTATGAAAAAATACACGTTTATAGAGCGCTTGATAAAGTAGGTTTTCAAGCTCATGCAATTTGCGCAAGTTGATTTGTGCAAATTAGACTCAACTATTACATCTGTTTTTACGGCACACAAGCTAAACTTTTTGGCTTGCGCAAGTAAACGATTTTTGTTTTGTAGATGGTAGAGGAGCTTTCCTCGCCTAAGGAGGTACCACCCCACACCCTGTATAGAAAAAATCATTTTAATTTGTCATTACAATGTTTAAAGGTGAGGTGGTACTACCAAAGACAGCTAAACAAATCGTAAAGTGATTCATACGAGGTATATTTTTGTTTTATTTTAATTTTTTTAACTCCAAATGTACGGTTACAAAAAAACGGGTTCTATATAGATATTTAATTATATACTTATCATGCATTTAATGATGGAAGTATTCTGGGTTGTCTGCCAATAACCGACGATTTCTGAGTAGCGACGAAGTGGACAGGGTGAGAATTAGCCTAGTCTGTAGATGTTTTGATTTTAATAAAGTAGGGTTTTTTTCTAGGGTAGTTGTATAGTAAACCAAGGATTGGCATTGAAAAACCAGTTTTTGTCACAACAAAAGCTAACAGTCAAAAATCCAAACAAACAACATGCCGGCTACGCCGCGGGCAACTCCTCCGTGTCAGTACCTGGGACCCAATTTTTGAATTAGGAAGTAGAAATTTCTGATAGAAAAGGTGTAAAATTTCTCCTTCTATTTGCTTTTTTCTATTATATTTAAAAGAAGGCAATTAACAAAGGGAAATAAGAATTTCCCCTTGGAGAGCTCTCTATATTCTTAAGCTTAAAGCTTGGGGCCCTGACGAAGAAGGCCAAGCGATTTAAAAATATTTACATTTCTTCTTGTTGTTGCAGTGTATCGGACATTTTGAATGATTTGTTATGTATCTTTTTATAGTGTTATTGTAAAGATGCATTCATTAGTTCGCCATGGGTGGACAGACGCATACGCAGTAGTACCAACTATATTTACACCCTGTATAATAAAAAATTAATAAAAAAAATTTGCATAGCTTTACTTGCTAAAACAATGTTAATTAAAATTTGAAAAGAGAAAAATAAAAAGTATAGTTTTTACGTCTTAACCAAAGTTTAATGCCTCTTGGCCAATTTACATATTTTAAATCGTGGTCAGTCTCGTGCAACATAACGTTATTTATAATTGTTCTAATTCTGCAGCCCTCGCCCCTTTCCTGAGTTTGGTGACATTCAAATCGGCCGGAAATCTAGCCATTCTTTGTTAAACACGCAAACTTGGCTTTTGCTTATGTAGACGTATATGTATATAGCTCCTGCCTTGGTAAAACATTAAAGAATTAAGACAATTTTTAAAGCTTCTTAAAGAAAATAAAAAAATAAATGTCTAAAAGCAAACAATTTAAATATTTAAGCTGTACGGACTTACATTTTATTTTATCTTAAGATAGTACAGGGAGGCGCCTTTTCGTTGACCTTGCAGGGTATAGCGAAAACTAAAACAGATAGAACAGATCTAATTGCGCAATCTCGATTTTAATTTTTAAAACAAATGTATTGGCAAAAGTAAATCATGACAAATTTATTTCGTTTTAAAGTTACAGAGTGTCTTTCAAATTTTGTCAATTTGGCCAGGCACTTGTAAGTCGTTTGATATGAGAGACAGAAAAAAATGTATGTAGTTTTAGGGATTTTTACGTAGAATTAATTGGCGTACCTATATTTCTTTCATTGACTTTTATTTTAAAGTTTTAACACAAAGTTGAAATTGTTAAATAAAACACCTTGTATATTTTATCACCAATAGAAAGATCTCTTTTAAAACCGTAAAAAATACCACATTTGATATTTTTAGCTTATCAGAGTTTCGGAAATATACCTATCGACAGGAGTTCGATAATAAAATTGCATTTTTAAATAAAACACCCTGTATATTTTATCACTATTAAAAGAGATTTAAAAAAAAATTCCCATTTAAAATAATTTTCTTTAACAGTGTTGGAAATATAAGCTTACCTATACGAGATAAATATATCAAATGTGGTATTTTATTAAACCTATTTGAAATATATATGCAACGCTAAGATAATATACAGGGTGTCTCGTTAAAAAATCTTGATGATGGTTATATCTCTAAAACTATTAAAAATAGATATACCAAATGCGGCACTTTTTCAGCTTTTAGGAAGACCCTGAAACTGATGATAAAATATACAGGGTGTTCCAATTAAAAAAAACAACTTGTGTTATAACTTTAAATTAAAAGTCAATGAAAAAATCCGGCTACGCTACTGAATTCTGCGTTAAAATCTCTATAACTTTTCTATTTACAATTTTTGTTTATTTCCAGCCAAATTGACAAAATTTGAAAAATTCTCCGTATCTCCAAAACGAGTTAGTCATGATTTACTTTCACTACTGAGTTTGTTTGAAAAATTAAAATTAAGATTACGAAATCATATTTGTTCTATCTCTTTTAGTTTTCGCTATAAGGTCAACGCCCCTGTACAAGTAACGAGCATGACGTTAAACATTATTACTCTTTCTGTATATTTTTATTGTAAAAAAACTAGTTTTGGGGTTATAGTGAGGCAATGAACCAAAAAAGTTCGACATTTTTTAGGACAGGCGGAATACCGCTGTATTCGAATACCAGGATTTAGTATTCATAAATCCTTTTGAAACAAAAAAAAAAATCAACGCACCCCAAATTTATTGTCAAAAAAACAATATCCTGAATACCACCCCCACATTAAGTAGTCACCCAAAAAGAAAAAAATATTTTTTGTTGTTATAGTGAATTCGAATCCTTCTATTGACATTTCGTTATTCGAAGACTTTAATTCCCGGTATTTGGATACTAAAAATCCCGGTTTTGAAATATATAAAACCTGTATTTAAATGGTATTATTTAGAAATGTTATTTAATATATAAAAATTCGAATTCTGATCAAAAAGTATTCATTCAAATACAGAATTGCAAAACACAGATCTATTCAAATACTATCGGAATAGCAGCCAAAAATATTATAAATTGTATTCAGAATATCAAAAAGGTATTAGAAAACTACGCAACTCTTCAATCTGATTGGGGTCGAATAATCAGGATCTGAATACATTGACAAAAAAAATTACTGAATATTTTAACTATAAAGTGGGACAATGCTTCTCAGGGACCTTGAATTGGCCTGAAATTAGTAATGGCTTTAAGCAAGGTGATGCCCTCTCACCTCCCTGGAGAATATTAAAAAATACTTCAAAATTGAACCCCCAACAGCCTTATTTCATCAAGAAGGACCCAACTTGCAATTGGCTTATGATGACGATATTAATCTGATAAGGAATGGCAGAATAAAGCTAAAAGAAAGCTTTATGGCTTTAAAAAGAAGGCCAAAAAGTTTGGACTAAAGATAAACGAAGATAAGACAAAGTACATGTATCTAGTACAAATATTCGGAACAGAGATCAAATTAAATCAAATGTAACAATGGGGTGGGGGACGACAACTTTGAACGCGTTAGAGGGTTCAAGTATCTGGAAGCGACCATTGAAGATGACACCGACAAGACATGGAAAATAAACAACCGAATCCAAGCAGAAAATCGGTGCTTCAGGACCTCATAAAATCCAAACTTATCACAAGAAAAACAAAGATCAACATCTACAGAACCATCATTTAACAAGTAGCAATCCATAGATGTGAAACTTGGATACTTACACACACAGGCGCCAATAAGGAAAGACTTTGAGAGGAAGATACTAAGAAGGATTTTTGGTGCTGTAAGGGACATATTGTCAGACCAATATAGAATAAGAAGCAACCAAGAACTAAGAGACCTATATACGAGTCCTAAAATAACAAACGAGTCCAAAATACTTCAATGGGCAGGTCACATAAGAAGACTACCGGACATCAGAGTTGTAAAACTTGTGTGGAAGGAGATTCCAGTAGAAAAACGTCCAAGAGGACGGTCCCGCCTTAGATGGAGAGACAATATTGCCAAGGACTTAAAAACTATGAATATAGAAAATAATATGGACCTTATGAGGGACAGAGACCGGTGAGGGCGTGTGGTCAGGTCGGAAATACCCACTTATAGTTGTAATGCCACGGAGTAAGTAAGTAATTAAGAATATTTTAACTATAAAAAACATGGGCGCACTTTAAACTTATTTTTTTATGTTGGTTACTATACATAAAAAATATACTTAACTGTAGGTGACACGTAAAATAGAATTCCTAAATACACGGAAAGTTATAACAAATATTTATAAAAAATTGCTTAGTAAAAAGAAACGTGTTTTTTTAGAAAAAAATAAAATTGGAATATAAAAAAAATAGGCATTTATATTTTTATTTATTTAAACTTCTAATTTCATTCGCCATAAATGCTACAAAAAAGAAAAAATACATGTTTTGGTAGGGCAACATAATAGTTAAATTATAAAAAAGTATTTTTTATAAATTAAACAACCTAACTTTAAAAAATATATAGAAATAAACAAAATATACTGTCCCTTCCAATCACTTGTCCAATCCATAAAATCGCCAATTAAAAAAAAGACCGTTGAAAATAAAAAAACCATCTTTTTTCTTTATATTGCAGGTATAAGCAATATTTAAAGGTATATCGGCCAGTAAAACAACAACAAAGAAAGTAATGAATCCGAAATGTTTACATGTCGGCATTTGCTTTAGACTGTCTCTTTTCCACACATTGCCTATAAACGACTTTAAGTTAGTCATAGTTTACTTTTACACTGAGTTGGATTAAAATCGAGATTATGCAATCAGATGTGTTCTATCTCTTTTAGTTTTCGCTATACACTTCAAGGTCAACGAAAAGGTGCCGCCCTGTACAAGTAACGAGTATGACTTTAAACATTATTACTCTGCCTGTATATTTTTATTGTAAAAAAAAACTAGTTTTGGGGTAAACCATTTCGTCATCAAATTAGTATTTAGATTTTAATTATCTTAAGGTACAATAGAAGGTATGTTTAATTGTTAAATTAAACTCCTGTATAATATGTAACTATTATAAATATAATTAAAAAAATAAATAAAAAATACTACTTTTAGTATGTTTAAATTCAATAATTTTAAAAACATGGCTACCCAAATCTAAAGGATAATTTTAAATTTTAATTATTTATGTTACTTATGGAAATTAAAAATACATAATTTGGATGGCCATATTTTTAAAACTATTAAGAGTACATTTAATAAACAATATGTTTTTAAAAGCTATTTAAAAGAAAAGGTTAGGTTTACATCCTTAAAAAGCAATACCTTAATACCAACTCCATATTTAGTAGTCACCCAAAAAAAAATATTTTTTTTTTTTTGATGTTGCTTCTTTTCTTATTAAAATATTGAACTTAAATTCTCCTATTGACATTTCGGTATTCGAATACTTTAATTTCCGATAAAAACAGTGGGCGAGCATGTTCATTATATGTCACACCACACGTTGTTTGGAATATTTTTCTGGGCTATTAATACCTGAGGTGGTGGCTTACACTCGCATCCCACACCAGAACCCAGTAGGTTAGGTGACAGTCTACTGGTCCAAAATAAGCTGTTTTTAACACCTTAAGAAATACCACTTCTTTCAATCTTGCAATCACAAAACCAGCTCTAGATAATTTAGACAAAAATGGATATAAACTTGAAATCGTCCATTTAACTGAGGCTGAACCCCAATGATTTTATGGTTTTATCATCTGTAAAAATCTCACCCTTTTTACCTCTCGCGGGCGTTTTGTGTGTCTTCCTTTAATTCAGTCTAAGACGGTTAGCACTAATCCATTTCTTGGCTCCGCCAATGCGTTCCCCGACAACCCTTTCAGATCATGTCCCCCTACACAGAAGCGTAGTATCATCTGCATCTTATAAAATGAAGATGAGGGCATTATACAAAAAGAAAGTTATTAATTATATTTATTTTAACGCTTCATCACCATCAAACCCGAATTCAACTAACAATAAGCCACCTTTATCAGCTTGTCGTGTTCTGTCTCACTTTCGAATTATTCCTTTTTCTGTTGCTTGCACAAATATGATTAATCAAGTTAGTTTACTCTTGGGGAAAAATCATGCTTTTAAGTTTGGTAATCCTTGTATACAAAATCAACACTTTCTTTTTGTAAATCGTATTTATAATACAAACATTTTTATATACAGGGTGATTCAAAAATCGATCACAAAACTTAAGGGGTGATTCTACTTGACAAAATAAGGGTAGAGCTTTTATAATTTTTTTTCAAAATGTCATTCGTTTTCGAATTACAAGCCGTCAAAGTTGAATTTTTATTTCGGCTTTTTCGCCATATTGCGTTTACCTTTTAACCAACCCATTTGATATTGGCACACTAATCGAGCTTTGCAGATTTTAATATTTTACGACGAAGGTCCTTTTTAAAATACCGCCAGAGGGCACTTTACCTAAAACTTAAAATTTATTTACGTCATAACTTTTTATTTTGACAGATATCGCAAAGCTGGGGACGCCATTTTATAGACAATCAAAAACTTAAAAATAAGGTTCTCTTTATTAAAGTCGAAAACCTCACCGTTTAGGCATCAATAGACATCAAAGTTTTCATCAATTTTAATTAAATTACCTACATACATACAGGGTGTCCAGTAACTCAACCGACAAACTTAACGGGGCGATTCTACAACAGAAAATAAGAGCAAAACTTCAAATAAACATATGTCCTAAACGTCTTAGTTTTTGAACTACGGTGTGCTAAATATTAAAAAAGAAAACTTTTTGGTATTTAAAAAAGTACTTTTGTCTTAAAATTTTAGAATCTGCAAAGCTCAATTTGGGTGCCAAATATTTACTGGATTGGTTAAAAAATAAATGCAATATGTCGAAAAAACGAATAAAAATAAAAATTGAACTTTGACGGCTTGCAACTCGAAAATGAATGACATTTTGAAACAGACTTATATGAAGCTCTACCCTTATTTTGTCAAGTTGAAACACTCCCTTAAGTTTCGTGATCAGTTTTTGAATCACTCTGTATATTTTTCTTTAAATAAAATTTTTGGCCCATTTCCTTCATCCGTGAAAAATCTGTATATAAAGGGTTTTATTTTTAAAAAAATATATATTTATTATGTTTCTCTTTGGCACATCTTAAATAATACAAAATGGTTTTAAAGTGCACGATTTAGTCATACACAGTTTAAAAAAGTACCGCAACTTTAAAAATGTTTAACCTTTCCATTAAGAAAATTCGTTACCTGAAAGGTATTAGTTAAACAATGATTTTTACTCTTTAAAATTAAATGCTTTTTATGGCTACATACTGGGTCGCTCAAATTCAAATTTAGTAAATTTTTTCAGTTGTGCTTAAACAATTCGGTATACAGGGATTTTTGGGCAAGATATCAGTACTTAAACAAAATATTATTTGGCTTTTCTCCAGAATAAAAAGATTTAATAAACATTTCCTGTCCTTGCATAATATAATAAAAGTAATCTTAACTTCGGTTTGCTTCGAATTCTAGTCCATATTAGAATGCTTGTTTCATTAGCATTGTGCTCATTCGGATTCTTGCTTAAGTGTATACGCGACTTTACAAACCCAGTGTATTACTTGGTGTTTTTTTCAATGTTTTTTTAAGAAATGATATTTCTTAATTAATGAACGTGATGTAAACACAACAATAAACCGCAAATAATACTTTTGATGAAAACATATTTTTTTGTGAATAATTAATTTACTTGGTTTTAATATTTTAAACTTTTTTTATATTTTTACGGAAATTAGAAATTGCTATATATTTTAAACAAAATATTCGCTTTTATTTTGTGTTCGGTCATTTTAAAATCGATTCGTTAAAACAAGCTGATTTATTTTTATTAATGAAAAAGCCCTGGCTAAACAAATGATTAAATCGGGCATGATATTGGCCGTTTGCGACAGTCGTTCCAGACATGCAGAGCCATTCCGGAGGTAACCAGATAATGTGTGCGGCTGGAACTAATGACCGGAGAGTCCGGTGATTTATCCGGGCCGCAGATTCCGGTATCTCTGTTTATAGCTGGCGCGCCGCTACAGCGACACACTTTGATATATTCGAGGGCCTTATTAGCTCTAATTCCGTGCTAACTCAATTACAAGTGCTGCTCCAGGTATAATTTATCCTGCAACTATCTCAATAAACACTACATCGTACCTTTCTTTGTGCTTGTGATATAGCATCATTAATTTATTAGATTTATCGATTGCTATATTTGATTAAGTTTACGTTCCAAAGTTAACAATTATAGTTTATGACTTATATCGCAGCCAAGTAGTTGTGTATGGGAATTCTACTGGTTTAACATCTAATCTGGAGGTTGGCAAAAAGTTTTTAAGAAATAAAAGATTTTTTTATTATTAAGATATTAAAAAGATTTTTTAAAAATTATTTAAAAGACGAAATTTAATAGGGAATAACTTTAAACCAAAAAAAAGTGTTTAATGTGGTTTTCGAAAAAAGCCTTAACCGGGCTATACCACATACATATATTTAACCAATATATAAACAATGTGTACGGCCAATAAATTAGAAAACGACCACGGTATGAACAAAACTTGTGTTGGTGCGTTTACGCAACACCAAAAATTCTAGGGTTTTTAGCTCGTTATGCTTGAAATAAGATATAACTTTTGGCCATTTTGAGCAGAACCGGCGTGGCGTTCGGCGGGTGTTTCCCTGAATTATTTGTAGTTTATTTGGTTGTTCTTAGTGCTTTATAATATTTTGCTAACTTTTTCTGGTTTCGTGTTGTTTTGTGGCGTGTGTGTTAAATTGGTTGAATTTAAATCCCTAATTGATTTACTTACCACAGCCTAATTTTAAAGACGGCCCTGTTAAGTAAACATTTACAAATTAAGTTATGTGAACTGCGCAAGTGCACCAGCACCACACTGAAGATAAAACAGAGACGCGGCATCGGCAATATATTGCTTCTATATATGTGGGCTATTCATGGAGATGCAAAACTGAAATTAACTTGCACAAGAGCAAATGCGAAATGAAATTTTAGGTCAGCGGTTCTCAAACTGTGGAGCGCGCCACCTGGGAGAGGGCGTGTTAAGTTGCTAAAGGGACGCAATAAATTTAGAAACAATTTTTTTAAAACCGATCTTTAAAATTTTTGTTGTCAAATATAGAACCACAAACCTATTTATCTTAGAATTCAAGGAATAATGGCTGACATGCGCTTGCTGTGTCACACAATCTCTGTAAATTGGGTTCCACATTAGAACGGGCGACTCTTAAGTTCTTTTTCTTGTTGAGGTTTATTTCGGTATTTATATTTTAACGAAGCAACAGCCAAAAATCCGATTTTACATAAATAGGACGTGGGAAAAATTAATAAAATCCGTATCGTTTTGGCTTTGCTTACTGAGAAGTCATTTGGCAGTTTGATCCAAATTTTTTTTAAGATTTGGTACTGAAATTGATTTTTGGTGAAGTGTTGGACGAAGCGTCTATTTTTCTTCTTCTTGGATACTTCTTTACAAAGTAGCAAACATATCAAAGCAGTTTTTTAAAACTTGTTGTTCCATAAATGCATTTTTGTACAAAAAGATTCAATCTTTTCACCTAAATCAAATACATTGAAGTTTTTTTTCCTGAAGGTAAAGATTAAAAATATTAAGTTTTTTAAAGCTGCCTACCAAATAAGAAAGTTTCATTAAAAATACCTTGTCGCAGAATTTTGCCAAACGTTTATGACCTTCTTTCTTCAAAAATGCCGCTATTTCACTTTTCAGTTCGTAGATACACTTGACAACCTTACCACGTGATAACCAGCTGGATAAAAAATTAAACAACCAATATCTGTACAAAGCGCAGAAAAAATCCTTAATTTCAATGGCCTAGTTTTTATATAGCTAACTACTTCAATAACTACTTTTAAAACAATATTTAGACCCGACCTTAGAGATTTGGACGCTAAAGCTTCCCGACAAATCATGCAAAGTATCTAAATAATATCTGAGGATTCCTTCTTCGCAAGTGCTTGCAAGCTATTGTATATACCAGACATGGCTTGGGCTACATCAGTACACACCCCAACAAATAGCATTATTTGTGATCCTGAATAATTCGTTGGCTGTAGTTATTTCTTTTTTTTTTCGCCTTTCGGGGTCATCCCACCCGGGCCCGACGACCGCCCCCTAGGTGGTGCACTGCAGCCTGAAGGCTTATTGTACCTTGACCCCTACTCCTTCCCATTCACACACCATTCATTCACAGTTATTTCTTTAATAAGTGTGCAAGTTATTCTTTACATATTTTACATACTTCTACGGAATCTGAACAAATTAAATGGGGTTTTTATTGAAGTTAGTTGCTTTATCAAGCTGGTCCTGAATGTCAGCAGATATATACAAAATTCTTGGACAGATTATATTATTTGACAAATGAATATTTTCAAGTCGTTTACCGACAATGTTTTTGCAATGTTTTTGGTAGCGGTAAAAATAGGTTGCTCTGCTATAGTGTGTAGTTTTTTAATTATTAGTAGATTATATATTAGTTTTTATAATGAATAAGTCTTAAAAATTAAAAAACCACAAATTTATTAAGGACTGAAACTTTTTGTGGAATTTTTCGAAGGTATTTTTAACAAAATTTCGCGATGGGACCAAAAAGAATTAGTCACAAAAAGAAATCACCGTAATAAATATATAATACCCTTTTTAAAAAATACACAGAGTTTTATTTAAAAAATACAACATTTATGGCGTTACTCTTTTGTTTTTATGCAATTGTGTTTTTATTACATTTTTAAATTTTTCGAGCTAAAATACTTTGATTAGCTATCCTTAACTTTTTTTTTTTTTGAAAATACGGAAAAATTAATAAATGTGCCGCTTTTCCTCTAAAATAGGATATCCTGTACAAGCAACTAAGAAATTTAATGCCTATAGCTATTCGTAATAAAAAGAGGGCATTTCTAAATCATAAATTTAGAGTAAACTCTAAAGGTTTCTGGCCAGTATTAAAGTATTTAAACAAAAATACATCAATAATATTACTTTCTTGGTCTTCCATTATCTTTATTTCTAACTTATACACGACGTTTCGGATGTCAACCAAAGCTTGACTGATTTTTCACGGTTCAGCAACTCTTAAGCTTCAGTGAACAATGCATAGTATATAAGTCGTAGTTTCTTAACAGTAAGTTTAGTTATCACCTGAAAACAGTTAGAGATGATACTATTCGAAACGTCGTGTGTCAGTTAAAAATAAAGACAATGAAAGTCCAAGAAAGTAGTCCTATTAAAAACACAACATTTCCTACATACATACCTTAGTTTCCAGTACAACATCTGACATTGGTAGCGCTGATTCCTTTAACACTTTTTTTAATAGCATTACTGTCTATCATGTTAACAGAAACCCTCTAATTCACGGTCTAAATGACGACAAAACTTTTTAATCCGTATTTTTTTAAAGGATTAAAAGGTCGATTTCACAAATCAAATGTCATGCAAAGGGGGTGAATAAAATTGATCTAAAAATATTATCTTTAGTTACTGCTTATCTTTTACCCGAGAGTAGTTTTTTGATAAACAAATGTTTATCCGATGGTAAATTTCCGACTTTGTGGAAAACCTTTTATAAAGAGTAGCAGCCCATCCTTGCACTCAGATTTTCGTCCACTCAGTGTACTTTGCCTTATGTGAAAAAATAAAAAAATAAATAAAAATAAACAAATAAATCAGTACCTTTTGCAAATGGAAGCTGTGCCTCCAACATTGTCTGGCTTCGATTGGCCCATGGTACTACGACTGCTCTGCCTAATGTTAGCGATTATTGCTTAGGGCTTATGACCAAGGGGAAACTACTTGCTTAGTTTTGCTTGATTTTAGTAAAGCGTTTGATACTCTAAATAACTTTATATCGCTTACTTAGTTAAAATTCTATAGCTTAAGTCATAGTCAGTTAGTACCATTTTCTGTTTGAGACAAAAAAATTACCCCTTAGGGGCCGGAAAATCGTGTTTTAGACGCAGCAATCACAGCAGTAATATTTTCATGTACTTTAAATGCTGGACCTTAAATTATGCGCAAGAAATTTTTGGATGTTGAAATTTCCAGTTTGGGACCGGGATAATGACCCCTTAGGAGCACTTGGACAAGCACAATGTAAGCTATGGAATTTAAAAGTAAGTACATAAAAACCCACTGTTGTGATTGCTATGACCCCTAAGGGGTCATTTTCCCGGTCCCAATAGGAAATTTTAGTTAGCCGTAGATCAGCCAAGCCGGCTTTGGCTTCAGAATGCACCCATGACCCCGCCCTTTTCTAGAAACCGCATTTCAGGACCTACTCCAGACGTGCTTCTGAGCTCGGAATCGGATTCAGCGTCGAAAAATACATGGGAATACATATGTCTGACTTTATTTCTTTTGTGGGGCTGTGTTAACATTATTATATTTTTAATAACAAAAAAAACGTTGGCATATCCAATAAATCCTTTTGTACAGTTTGTAAGTTTTTGTAACAAAATGTTATTTTCTCTAATTTTGTAGATGCACTTAACAAGTATATAACAGTAGTTTAGCATACACATTTTTTTAAACATTTATTTTGTAGTCACTATTACATTAAATCTGGGATTGTTTACGTCATAAATTTCCATGTTACTACAATACCATTACGAATAGCTTCAAATGACAGAAATCTATCATTAACAAACATTATGATCCTAATTAGAAAGCATGTGTTTACTCTGTCAATAGTGTTTAAATTTAAAACTCTTGATTTATAGTTGTAAAGCTTGGAATCATGAAACATTTAATTATTTAAAATTATGATTTACTTTTCAATTTTTCGCATTTGTTCTCAAAACACCTTGTATATTATTTAAATTATCCGTAGATACTTTAAATCTGTTGCAATATGGCAATTTACTGTGCACTCTTGGTGGGAAATACAGGGTGTCCGGAAAGGTGAGGTCAAAAATGATAGGGTTAATAGAGTAAGCCAAATTAATGTTAGTACTTCATGTAAAAAAAGTTCTATCGCTCTTCGTATTTTAATTATAACTTTTAAACTGTTGCTACAGTACCAATGATATTTGGACCACTAAATAACCTTATAGTAATGCTTCTTTCCATAGGTAAACGACTGTTTAGTAAGTCGAAATTATACAGGTTGCGATGTTTTTTTTCATTTAATGTAGATATGAATTTTTAAGACAGGTAACAAATTTGACATTTTGCTTTAACCGTTTCAGTTCTTTATTATTTTAGTACAAAATAGGTATACCTTATTTAAATCGATATCTTGGACCGTTTATCATAAAAACGCATTAAAAATCCAGAGCATTTTATGTAATAAAAAAAATCAATTTTTTAAATATTTTAAAAATATGGTAAAATTATTAAAAACGGTGTACGTAAGCACATTAAACTTTATATTGCAGTTTAAAACCGTTTTAAAGAATTTAACCATATTTCAAAATTTTTCTAAAAATTGATTTTTTTTACATAGAAAATGCTGGTTCTCTAGATTTAAAATGCGATTTTAGAAATAACGGTCCAAAATATCGATTTAAATAAATAAGGTATACCATTTTTGTAAAAAAAGAATCAAACAATCAAAGCAAAATATCAAATTTGTCTACAGTGTTAAAAATGCTTACAAGAAATGGAAAAAATTTGTCGCACCCTGTATATTTCCTACTTACTGAACAGCCATTTTTCTATGAAAAAAGCATTTTTATGAGGTTATTTAGTACTGTGGCAACAGTGCAAAAGTTATTATTAAATTAGGTTTTCTTTTATACCAATTTTGAAGGTAAATATCTCCCCAAAAATTGTATGGGAAGTACTAACATTATTTTGGCTCACTCCATCACCCCTATCATTTTTGACCTTTTGACCTTACCTTTCCGAACACCCTGTTTAACTTTAGTATGAAATTCCCTGCATTTAAAGTTTGTTTGACAACCTTTTGAACATTTACTGCCTTTTCACATTAGCGGAAGCCAGCGGAAGCCGGGATTGCGGGCGACAGACCAACGCTATCGAAGTGTATGGAGTCTTGTGAGACCTTTTGTACGTAGAGAATGCAGAAAGTCGGCAAATTCAAAGGTTTCGTATAATTTTTTCTCACTCGGCGAAATCGGCTTAATGTGAAACGAGGATTACTGGCCAGTACCACAGAAAGACAAAAGGCAACGCGGGCAGATTCCGCTTCCAATAGCCCAAGTTGGGTCTATCAAACGACGACTGGCTCGTTTAAAAGTCTAGTTCATATACTTAACGAAATGCGGCTTTCGAATAGCAGAAAATGTTCCAATTAGTCAATTTTGAACGACACAATTGAAGTTCCACAATTCGCAAATCGCATTTCGTAAGAATATAAACCAAGGCCAAATTTGCGCCATTGAAGTCAAAATCTGTCCGCGTAGCGTACAGGGGGTGGCTCGAATTGACGCTCATCATTGAGATTTCGGAAACCGTAAGAGATACAGGATCGGTTAAATAGAGGCAAAGTTGGGTGCAATTTGATGCTTAATAAAATGCCGTTTTGCGTTTTAAAAATCTGAGTACTTCCGAAGATATTCGAAAAAAACCGGAATTTTCAATTTTGGTTTTTATTGTTTCCATATATTTGTTAAGATAATCCTAAAATGAAAACACGTTTTCACAGCCACTTTTCTGCTCTTTTAATTCAGTATTAATATTAACGCACGTTTTGGGCTTCATGACCATCATCAACTTAATTTTTTTAAATACGGACCTGATTTTTTCAATTTAATTAAATTTTTCATCGATTTTAAAACACTATATATCGCCACTTTGATATCACAACGTTTCACAGGTGTAATTCCATCGCCAGAATATTGTATATTTATTTTACCATAATACGGCCCTGAACTACATTTTTATGTAAGAAGGTAAAAAAGAAAACTTATTACATATTCGTAATCTTTTTACGTGTAACTCATTGATATCTAACAGGGAAATAACTTTATTAACCGAACATTTCATGAATATTAGACATAAGAAATAAAAAGGTAGACAACAAATCAGCTTACATAAAGAATTTGTAATAATTATCTTGATGCCCAGATTAAAATAAACATAATTTAATCATTATAAGTGTTCAAAGAGATAACCTTTCGCCTCGATGCATTCTTTCTTGCTTGCTTTTGTATTTTTAATACAGCTCGATTAATTGTTCTCGCAGGAATGGCAGCGACTTTATCAAATTTTGTCGTAGTACTTAAAGGTCGCGACGGCATTTTTAAATAAACGGTTCTAAGATATCCCCAAAGGAAATAACTAGGGGACTAAGATCTGCTCCTAGCGGTCATCTTGCAAAACCATTATTAGGAAATATATGGTAAAGAAATTGAGCTACTTCCCTTCCATTGTGAGCAGGAGCTCCGGTCTTGCTGCCACCATATTTCTTGAAATACTGCCAAACGGGCCCAAACGTTGATTATCTAGGGCGTCTAAGATATCATTCCTAATCAAATTTTAGATATCGTTCGGAAGTTAAGGTTAGCTTTTACCTAAAAATGTAGTTCAGGGTCGTATTATGGTTAAATAAATATGCACATTCTGCGATGGAATTTTTCTGTACAAAACGTTTTTCTACAAATATCAAAGTGACGATATATAGTGTTTTAAGAGTGATGAAAGGATTTAATTAAATTGAAAATATCAGGTCCGTATTTAAAAATTAAGTTGATGATGGTCGCCAGAAGCCGAAACGTCAGATTCAATATTTAATCACACTGAATTATAGAGCAGAAAAAGTGGCCATGAAAACGTGTTTTTCATTTTAAGTTATTTTAACAAATATAGCCAGGAAACAATAGAAACTAAAAATTGAAAAATTCGGTCTTTCTCGAATATCTTCGGAAGTACCCGGAATTTTTTAAACGCAAAAACTGCATTTTATTGAGCATCAAATTGCGAACTTTGCCTCCATTTAACGGGATCCTGCATCTCTTACGGTTTCCGAAATCCCAATGATGAGCGTCAAATTCGAGCCACCCTTGTACATCTATCTGTGCTCGTACACACAAAGATTAAGCCATATTTCATCGACTTCCAACCCCATTTACCTTAATTTTACTTTAAACTTCTTTTAATTCTGTATTAAAAAAAAATGTATTTTTAATTTTTATTTTTTTAAAGTAAAAATTATTAAATATAAAAGAAAAATAATTTAAAAATATAAATAAAGATATTTTTTTATTTTTAACCCAAAATTACCCAGAAGTAAATACCTCTTATTTCTTCTTTCAGTCTAATATGTAAATCTAGTGCTAAAAATATATTTTTGATAAATACCAATTTAAAACATTTATTACTAAAACCCCAATAAAGAACTTGTTAGGGTATCACGCAGGATATAATGCTTAGTTTCATATTTTCTTTCTTAAGTTATATGGACACGACTCATTTTTGCATATAAATAGAGGCAAATTTTAAAATGGGTAAAACACGTCAACAATATTTAAAGGCGGAAACCATTTTACCATTGAAGTTGCAATTCGTGTTTCATGCCTATCCATTATATTTTTAATGGCGACACGAGCACGACACGAAATCTTTGGGCAGCACATGTGAACGAGTTTAAATAGGGGTTAATTTTAAGTCTAAACAAACGACAAATATACCCCATATAAAAAAAAAAACTTTTTTTTGGTGTAATTAATTATACATGGTTATTCCCAATTTTGGTAAAATATAAGGTGCTCATTTACGTGTTAATTAAGTAAAAAAAAGTATAGTTAAACATAAGTCCGAAACGGCATTTTTCCCAAATAGAGAGTGTTAAATAAAAAAACTGTATTTTATTAATAACCTAAATATTCCTTAACCGATTTAAATTTAATTTAGCAGTAACATAAATTGCCTTAAGTGGTAATTAAAAAATCTTACATGATTAAATTTATAAAGTCCACTAATTTTGTTCGTTTAATATTATAATACTTACATGCAAAGGCCAACATCTATAATTTAATATATGAAATTACCTAAAATCTATTACCTGTATGTTTTTTTCATATATAATATCGTTACGTTATCTTAAAAAAAATTATTGCTAGTTGGTAAGAATTAAAATTAATATTTTAATCGTTTTTGTCATTTACGAAGAATAAGGTTACATGGAGATGTCGGATTTTGCATCTAGACGCATCATATTAAATATTAAAATAATTAGGAAAACGGTAAATTTAATTTTTAACCGAGCACCTGAGATTTGGACCGTAACAATTTATATGTCTTTTAATTAAATGATCTTTCGGTTACTGAAATACACGTATTTTTCCCATTTTTTTTATAAAAATAAACATTTTCTTACCAATAAAACCTTTCCCTACCAAGCCATAAATAATGCTGCAAGACTTTCCCACAATATTTCACGCAGCTAAGATCGCGCAACACATGCATTAGTGGCGCCTTTTCGTTGACCTTGCAGATTATAGCGAAAACTCAAAGAGATCTAACGAATCTGATTGCGCAAACTCAATTTTAATTTTTAAAACAAATTTAACAATTATCATGTAAAATGCAGTGGCGTACCTATATTTTTTTCACTGACTTTTATTTTAAAAGTTATAACACAAAAGTTGTTGAATTTTTTTATGAAACACCCTGTATATTTTATTACTAGTTAAAGGTCTCCTTAAAAGATATAAGAAATACTATGTTTAATATATCTATAGTTTCGAAAATAGGAGCATTATCAGGATTTAAAAAAAACACCCTCTATAATATATTACTGTATTTTAAAAAATACCAATTTTTTTGTATTTATTCGTTATAGTTAAAAATATGACCATATAGATCTTAAAAATTGTAGATAAACATACGCATTAAAATTTAGACTGTTAGAGAAAATAATTTTAAATGTAGTAATTTCCTTAAAGTCTTTAAAATGTATTTTTAATAGTGATAAAATATACAGGGTATTTTATTTTAATAGGGATATTTTATTATTAAATTTCTGACGATGGCTATATTTCTGAAACTATGACAAATTAAATATATCAAATGTAGTATTTTTAAGACTTTTAAGGAGATCTTTTCTTTGGTGATAAAATATACAGGAGGTCCCATTTAAAAAAAGCCCAACTTTGCGTTATAACTTTAAAGTAAAAGTAAATGAAAAAATATAGTAAAAATTCCTTAAACCTTTGCCATTTTTTTTCTATCTCTAATATTAAGCGAGTTCCAAGTGCCTGACCCAATTGACAAAATTTTAAAAAGACTTTGTATCTTCAATATAAATTAAGTTAGCCATGATTTACTTTTCTCGTTAAAATTGTTTTAAAAATTAAAATTGAGATTGCGTAATCAGATTCGTTCAAACTCTTTTAGTATTTGCTATTCCTGCAAGTTCAAGGAAACAGCACCGCCACCGTGTACAATCGTACAGGAGGTAGCTAATATTAAGGCTTTATGTGATAAATTTATATGAGCGGTATTTCCCTTACATGGCATGTTTCATATTTCGTGTTTGATGTATCATTGATGGTTTTTTCATTTTTTTTTGTTGTTACATTTCTATTTTTCTAATTATAAACCTGTCAAAATTCGTAGTATTTTATTTAAACTAGCCAAATAAAAATAAAACTTTTGGGTCTCTTATTATTATGTTTTAAACTAGCTTTGTTTTTTAAAAAAATAATATTCATTTAATTGCATATCCCTGGCTCACCAAAGGAACATAGATGAAAATTTTAAAATATTTATTTTGTAAAATTTATTTCTTCAAATATTTTGATTATTTAGTTTAGTATTTGTTGGTATTGTTACATAATTGTACGAAGAAAAAATTAAAATTAGGTAAATAATTGGCACAGTTCCGAATTTTTTATATTTTTTACAATTATTTCGTCTTTACTTTATTGACACTAAATTTTTTTAGATTGGTTCATATCTTTTTCTTACTTTGTGGGCATTTAGATCTTTTATCCCTGTCCAAAAATACTGTCAATTAAAAAATTAAATTATTTGCTTTCGGATGAAACACGTGAAATTAATATTCCATGGTATCTTAAAATTTAAATTAATATGGGTTTTGTTGCATTTTCTCTACCATACAAATTTAAAATTCAAATATTCTAAAAATCAATAAGTTTATTTGTTTGCTAAAAAAATGTAAAAAAGTAGGTGTACCGAAATAATAAAAATAATAAAAGCTATCATGATCAGAAAAATATTAAATAAAATCTTTATTATGATTTTTTTTTAAATGCTGTTACCTAAAAACGGGGCTGTTTTGCAGCTAGGTTATTATACCATTTTTGTCTAATTTTCGATCTAGAAATATCATCTTCCATTAGGCTATCTTCATGTTTTTTTTAGGTTAAGTGTTAAAATTAGCTATTTACTAAAACTTTATTTAATAGACTACGTTCTGAGAAATTTTAGTATTAATTACAATTAATTTTATCATAGAATTTAGTGGGATATAGTATGATTTTCACACGCTCTGTTGCCGGCATCGGGAGTAATTAGTCGCATTTGGGCCAACACGCCTGGACCCGTACCATTAATAGTGGCCCGGAGCGAACAGACTTTCGGCCACACCACGATAGCCTATCTGCATCACGCAGACCTCTAATGGAATAGCAATGAAATTAGTAAAATAATGTCCTTAGTTTAATTGCTAAACGGAAAGTCCTCGGCCCGGTCAGCCAGGAAATTAGTTTTGATTAAAGGCTTTCCGTGGACAAGATTCTACTCTGCAGGAATTAGCATGGGTGGAACATGGAGAAGTTTATCTTGTACTATGTAAATAATATTGATAATATATTTCAATGTGGCGGCAATTATCTAAACTAATTTAAATAAATATTTAAGTATATGAAAAAAAAAACATATAAAAAACACTTGAGAAACTTTATGTTTACATGTATTTGCACTTCTTATGAAATTTTGTTATAACAATAAATTATTACCTAGTTAACAAAAACCATAAAGCTATTTTTAATTTAGTGTTTCTATTACTACATACATATTTAAATTTCATAGAAAATTGTTTGTATTTAAAATAATATACACAACTAATTTAAAAAGTTCATCGACAAGTAAAGCAACAGCGGTGAGTCACCGTGTTTATATGCAGTAATCTGTTGTTAAACTTCTATCTCTTAGTGCTTTACATGAGTTAGACCATATCCATTCCATGATTTGCCCGTGAACCTTTTGATTTAAATAAACGTGTATATAAAACAGTTTTAAAAGATGCAAATCTTAACTTTACTATTATTAGCAATTTAAAAGCTACAAAAAAAGTTGTTTAAGTGGAGATAAATTTAAAGAATTTTACTTTTTTGGGCACTAAGCAAGTATTTTAATTTTTAAATGTATTGTGATTTGTGCAAAAAAAGAAGAGAGAAAAAATAGCAAAATAAGACAAAATATGTCTAATGGGACCGCAAATAATCTGCTTTTAAGTGTGTTAAACTAAATTAAAAAGTTTAAAACTGTACAAACACCCTTTTAAGTAAAATTTGTTGGTTAAAGAATATAAATTACTTACTTTTTTTTGCCTTGGTATATTATGGTTCTAGTAGATAATTTCTATTTTTCCTTTTTTTGCACAAAAAGTTATCTGAATAGTTATCTCTTCAAGCAACCGTATCTGAGTTATTTTAAATAAACGATCTATTACTCATAAAAACATTTCTTTGCTTTATTTAGGCCTCCCGGCTTGGTACTACAATTTTGTTACGCCATAGTATAACGATTTAACCAAGTCTGCCATAGTTGAAAAGATGATTGTTTGCGAGATACAGGGTGCCCAAGTGAAAGAATACATGTAAAATTTGACACACTGTATCTTGCAAACCACCAACCTTTCGAGCAGGGTAAATTGCATTAGATTATTGTACTTTGAATTACAGAATTTGTGGTAGCATTTTGTACAGACCTTTTGGAGATTAACTGGTTGCCTAGATAAAGCATAGCATAGGAAATGCAATGGAAAACTTTTGTATGAAATAAAATACTTAATTAGCCATTTCTTAAAAACGGTAGCAATATTTATTAAATATATCTGTTTATGCAAAAAATATAAAAGAATAAAAATTAGTTACTAAAATTAAAGTATACCAAGGCAAAAATGAATTATGGCACTTCGAACCTAAGAAAAGGACTGCAGGTTGTTCCCTCCATATTTTACGACAAAATTATTAGCATATTTCGATCAAGGAATGTGTGATAGCATTTTGTACAGACCTTTAAAGACACCTTGCATAGGAAGCCCACACATGCGGGACAATATCCTAATTTCCAGCAAACCATTCTAAAGCAATCAAACCAGGAATAATCAAAACGTTGCGACCACAATATGAAACGAAAACACTAGATGCTGAACTAAGTAACATTAAAATGAATCTGCTTAAAAATGATAATGCTATAAATAAAATTATTATTAGTTTTAATGAGGAACCAATGTGGCAACCACCTGCGCAATATGTAATCGCTTTCTTCTAACAATTTCATATGTGAAAGAATTGATTAGACGAAATACCCAGAAATATGGAATCCAAACGGTCTTTAAGTCTAGATTTATCAAGTACCATGCCAATGTAGAACGTCGTACATTGGAGAAATAAGACGCCCTTTAAATGCAAGACTTGCAGAGGACAGACAATATACACATCGAAGCAAAACATCAAAATCTGACCATGTTTGGTCTTAATAATATCACATTAAGCGATCAGAAACACGGATTGTTTACAGAAAATCATACTGGAAAAAGCGCAAATTTAGAAAAGACGTCTTCATTAAGAACAATAATAATATTAAACTATGAAACTAAAAGAACTAGGGGTGAAAATACCAAACATAAGAAAACCACTTTTAAAGCGCACTAATGTCGGTATCCTGGGTGAACAATCTCACGCTTCACCGCACCCAAGTTCGTCACGGGTCTTCTCTACTGTATATAAACTTTGTAGCTTTAGGTATTAGGTCATATGAACTTATGCTTGAAAACGAACAAAGATAATACTGCCCAAAACATTATGTAAATAAATAAAAATAAAGAAAATGTAAGTCCAAAACACTTCTTTTAATAATAAAAAGGCAATATTTTTTATTACATTTATTTTTAAGGATACTACTAATTTTCAACGAGACGCCACTGCCTTTGTCTTTGGCTTATTCACTAGGGATGCAGGTAATTTGCGACTCGCGACGTACATCGGCTTACACTTTAGATCCGCCAGGGCAAGATTTTAATAAATATGGATAGGGACAGTTGGGATACGTATTTCCTGATTATTGCCTCTGGAGGTTTTGGAACGAGGAAAGTTGTTATAAATTATCAATTTTAGCAAGTTAAAGTTTTCAGAAATATTTTTGGATTTTCTAAAATATGTTTACGTTTTAAATGCCTGATATTCATATAACAGTAAACCTCGTTTATTATTTATTTTTACAAGCAAGTCAATTTTGTCGTATAAGTTCAGTCGTAAAAAATGTATAATGTAATATTTAAATAATTTAAGGATTGGACTGTATTTGTAGTTGTTTGTTGCACTTCTCACTAATTCACATTTAAAAAAGCTGTAGTATTTTTAGTACTGGTAATTAATTAAATTTAGATATTTTTCTTGTCATTTTGTTTTATTAATTGCAAATGCGTTCCAAAAACCAATTATTTTTTCTAGTTTTGCTTTATTGCACTGCAAAAAAATTGACAATATTTAGGGGTAATTTCTATAATTTGGTTTTACGTATTTTAAAATATTTAACCTTGAAATAAATGAAATTAATAATAGTAAACATTTTAATCCTAAAACGCTAGTTTTTACCGGTAAAACACCTGTGATATATTAAAATTAAAAACATTATTGGACAAAGGTTGTATTTGTTTTATTCTTTAGGCTCTTTAAATTGAAAAAAAACACCTATTTTTTTTATTACATTTGCCTAAAAAGTCAGTAACCATAGTTACTAGGTATTAATATACAGGATGTCGGAATTTTGTTGCAATTGCTGGGTCTCTTGCTTATTACTACAGAGACCCTCTTGTGCTTTTTGCGAAGCGTTTTTGCTACTTTTTAATTAAACAAAAGATTACACCAAAAGATAACTTATATGTTAAAAAATTCATATTTTTCCCCCTCGTATTTTAGTTGCTTGCCACTTATAACAAAATTTTTGGATAATTGTTGACTTCAGATAAAAGAAAATTTTACCGTTAAAAAAATAGCAAAAATGTAGTTTCTAGCAGCTAAAAATAAAAATTGATGTGATCGTGCGTCAATCCAAAAAAAAAAATAACCTCTAATTTGCTAGTCTTCAAAAATTACTAAAATTAAAAGGCAAAGGCAAATTCTCAGTAACTGTTGACTTCAGAGGCGCATTTACATATTTGCCGCCCGTAGGCTATTTTATTTTCGCCGCCCCTTTATTCTTCTTTTCTTCTTTTTTTCTTTTTTCTTTTTCCTTCAAAAATAAGGTCCTCACTTTCATTTCTTTCAATTCTACGTAGGTACAATAAAAATTAAAATCCAACAAAATTATTCAATAAGACATAATCTGCCGCCCCCTAAAGAACGTCTGCCGCCCCCTGTAAAATGCGGCCATAGGCTTCAGCCTACTCAGCCTTTTGATAAATGCGCCACTGGTTGACTTTACTTATATGTCATGATTAAAAATGGTTTTATTTTAAAAAAATATACAGTTGATGATCGTCGCCTATTTTTGTACCACCTGGAAAAATATCGCAGTCACAAATATAGATTGACTTTTGCTTGCTTTTTCCCTGAAAAAAAACAACTAAATTTAAAATAAATGTGTTTAAATCCATACATTCTCACAGTATTATAAAATGATATACCTACGTACCAATTATTGATCCTTTAAAGTAGTTCTATAACCTATGGCTCTTTTATTTTTTTTACAGGATAAATAAATGGTGACTGTAATAACTACGGTTTTGTCTTTAAGCTTATCTTGAAATAAATGTCTGCTCTTTCAAACGTTTCTTCCTAATAAGAGAAGCATCAATCAACCTATTTCGTTTAATTTACAGAGGAAAATCCGTGTCGTTAATATAAACAAACCCATGCGGCATTCATGAATTGGGGTTAGCTTTCCTACATAGACACTAACTGACAGAAGCGTAATTAAGTACATCATTAATAAAGATTAGCAGCGTTTCTGCAGTTGGTTGCGTGTTCCAATCATACAAGTTAGGTTGCGTTCAGCCTATAATTTTTTAAAGTAAACATAAATTATTAAAAATACGAAATACCACATAAAAATATTATGTTTTATTATATTCACATCATTCTTAACAATCGTTTAGGAGTTTTGTAGGTTTGTAGCAAATAAAAAGGTTTTAATTTAATTATCAATTTAGTTATCAAATTATTTTTTGTTAGAGTTTGTTGCATAGTGAAGTAAAAGTGCCCAAATTAAAAATAATAAATGCAGTAAGTAGCAAAAGTTTGCAATATATGGAATTTTCTTCATTAAGAGAGAATATTTATTTTTTCAATCGTCACTGGATGTACAAAAACCTAAAAATCGATTTTTTGCCATACCACCTATAATTTACTGAAACTTTCGTAAAAAACATGAAACCTGAAAATTAGGTGAAAACGGAAATAAATTAGTTAATATTAATATTTAGCTAGGTGTTTTAACATATAAAGGACCAAAAAACATCCTATAGAAAAATTTACTAGATCCTATACAGGGTATTTCTTATAGCATGGCCAATATCTTAATACTCATAAAGCTAAATTTCAGTTTTTTAAAATCCTATAAGACCATTTTTAGATTTAAGGAATAAAAATAGGGTAAATTTTTTTAGCGATTCCTTAACCAAAAAATTTAAGGCTTTAGGTTTTTAAAAAAATATTTTTATTTTTATAAAAAAACTTTGGTATTTTAAATGAAACACCAAGTATATTTGTCAATATTCTTAAAATGTCATCTTTATCCAAAAAAAAAATCCAATATAGGCTATAGTAATTTTCAGAAATATAGCATTTATTGACCTCTAAAAAAATCACTGCATGGAAATTAAGAATTAAATATTTGCTACATCTAACGTTACAAAAAATGCTGCAGCAAAAGTATGGGACAATTTTCTGCAGCTTATTTGCTCATCAAAACTAACCAAAAGAAATATTTTAAAAAAGTAGCTTTTGCTAGAAAAATGGATAAAATCCAACAACATTAGTCATTTTTTACTTCTTATCAAAGATATGTTATATTATTTTATTTTATAAGAAAAAATAATAAAATTTAAATTACTTTAATAATATAAATTATTTTATTGCAATCCACATCTATCATTTTATAAGTAGTTAAGTAGAATAACCAATTCAGAATCTTAAGTCTTTAGTTTTAAATTAAACCTAATTTGACCTAATACATTTTACTATTTTAAAATATTTAAACGTTTTTTAGAATAAAATACGAAAAATATTTTTGTTAATATACCATTCCAAAAGCGGTGCAAAAACCAGCTAAGTCCAGTTTTTACCAAAAATTTCTTTTTCAAATATTCTAAGTATTTAAGTATAATCGTCTGGTGCTAAAATAAAATAAGTACGACGATGCATCTTTTGTAAAATAGCATTGGATTTCACTTGTCTGGTCAAGTATTGGTAGCATAAATCAGAAAGGTCCAGAACAAGGTAATTTTGTATAGGGGACGTCCATTATATACGAGATGTTTTATATATATTTTATATATATATTATAAAAGTTTTATTCTAGAAAATAAAGAACCGTTATAAAATTATTTTGATAGATAATAAATTTACAAGATTTTTACAAAAAAATACACGTCATATCTTTTCTACACCCCCTCTCCCCTAGTGATATTTAGTATTTTTTTCGAATCCCCCTCTTGTGAAGGCCTCACGTAATTAATGAATGACTCTATAGGTGAGGACTTGTCTGGATTCAAACGAGTGGTCATGTGGTTCTCGCGTCAAGTGACGTCATGGGCGCCTTTTTTTCTTGTTCTTTACATTATTTTGCACCCTTCTAAAAGTAATTTTGCTGGCACTCATAATTTAAATATAATGTTCGGGGCAAAAACCAGGTAAGTCCAAATTTTCCACAAAACAAAAAAAATAAAAAGTGTGGGTTCATGTTTTTCTGTTATGTCATATTAATCACGTTTTTTATTACCTTCTTCATACCCTAAAATAAAATGGTTTATTTTCCATATTTTAAAAACAACATATTATTTTTTTTAATTTTCCAAAATTTTCCATAATGTGACTTACCTGGTTTTTGTACCAAGGTACCAATTATTCTCTAGGGTTGTCGAAAACCTAACATACGTTTTAATGTGGCTAAAATAATTATGATATAGTAAATGAAATGGCACATTTTTGCTTGAAATAAGTAATATTTACAATAAAATTAATAATAACATTTTAAATTAACTTACAGTTAAAGTCAGAATTAAATTTAAAACATTTTTTACTTTGTAAGTTTTACACTTTATTTAATTGTCAATCTGATGAGAAAATTTAAATATTTTTGTACCTATATTTATAGTTCGTACTTGTGTTTCGGTTACTAAAATTATTGGTAAAAAGTTTTAGTTTGATAATACCCATCAGTTTATATGGTTTTAAATAAATATTACCAAGACAATTTTAGTTTCACTCTATAATTGTCTTTGATATTATGGAATTTTAAAAACTTATACCTTAAATATTTACTTTTTAAAACTTATTACTTTATAGTCCACCAGCCCGTAAGCGGCAGACCTTGGCCATTTTGTAAAATCTGAAAGTTTGTCAGCGCATGCTGCCAACATAGGTAGAAGCGATGGTAGACTATGAAGTTTGATTTGAGTGGCTTTGGCAGGTACTGGGTATCAAAGGTTAATAAATTAAAACTTAACTTTTATTATCTTGTAAAAGCTGAATTTTATATTGGGTAAATTGGGTAGGTTTTGGACCATGAACAACTTTTTATAAATAATAATTTTTTCGTAAAATTAGTAATATAACAAAGTTTCCCATATGCCGCCAACTTACGTAGACACACTGTATACAATAATCTTTATACATGAGCCATTATCCCGCAAGTCTTAGAAAAAAAATGTATTTCTTGGACTAAATTTGATTCTTACTCAAATCCCATTATGACAAAAATATTTTTAAGTTGTACATAATCTTTTAAAAAGTTATGAAAAATATTTTGTTTATTTTTTAAAGGATCCATTTTTGATTCTATTTTATTTTATATTTATTATTGTTCCCTCTTCTCCCTCAGAAAATATCCAGTTTTATAAAATTTGGAGTTACACAGGGAAGAGCCAAATGTTATATTTGTACCGTCACAATTTTTCACCAGTGTACTCGATTCTAAAGGCTTATCTTTTCCAAACATATGTTACTACATTAACGGATTATACCGATAGTCCCCGCCTAATTTAGTAAACTCTGCTATTGTCCGGAAATATATCGCTTCTTCTACATATTACACAATATACCATTGTTTAATTAAAAAGCACATTAACTTCACAAAAATTAAAAATACATATTTATATTTTTTAAAGCAAAATAGGGTTATTTATTATTTCTATACCGCTTTTTAAAATAAACATTTTGTTTCAGCAAGAAAAATTCTTATAATGTTAAGTGTTTTTTTATATCAAATCTTTTTTTATAAAATAATTCAAGAGTAAATAACACACGATTAAAAGTTATAGTTTTTTGTTTTCCTATTAAAACTTAATGTAAGTACTTTTTAAAAGTTTATTTAAATTTTAGAGGTGTAACTACAACTAAAGTGAACATAAAATCTATAATTTCTTTGGGCCAAGTATTTTTTAATGCTTTATTTAGTGTGGTTGGTGCAATTTTATCCAATATTATTAGCTTTGCATCATCACTCAAATTATTACTTCATGATACTAACATAGGAATAGGCCGCTTTCACCATCTAAAAAATTTAACTATAAGCAAAAAGTCACCTATCAATGTTCTCAAATGACTATCCCGTAAGTTAAAGGTTTCCTATTTTAACAAAAAAATCTACTTATATTTTGTAAAGTTTTTATAGTGCAAGTGAACATGACTTTTTGATTGTTGTTATTATACAGAGTGTTACAAATTCGAGAAACACCATTAGGATATCGAAAATGGTAAGAGATACAGGGTTAGTTAAAATAGGGCAACGTTGCGCATTATTATGCTTAAAAATTTAAATATATGCAGCCGCTCCGGGATTATCCGAAACAAAAACGAAATTATTCCTAACAGTTTTCATTGTTTCCTTAGTTTCTTGTTAGGTTCTATAAAAAGATATTATAAAATTTGGGATCCGACATTCCGTCTTTAAGACGCCATTATTACTTATTATTTTTTTAACTAGACAAAATAATTGGTTTAAAACTTAATAAACTCGTATTTTAATTTTAAATCCAACGACATATTATACTTTACATTTAAGCCATGTGTCAAACCAAAAAACCATCATTTACTATTTTGCTATTAAAGATTACGATTTTATTTTAAAGTGCCACCTCTTATTATTATTCTTTTTATTTATTTAATTATTCATAATTCAGCTAATAAGCTACAAGAATTATTTTAATTTACATATACTTACTTATCATTTAAAATACGCATTTAATTAAACGCTTCTATTACCTTTATATGACCCTGTCATAATATACCGCTTCTTCTCCGCTAAATAATTTTCAAAGTGTATACTCTAGGCTTTTACGGCTTCCAGTTTTACCAGAAATAACTGGAACTTGTGGATTTTAAATGAGAGACCCTGTATATTTTTTGTTTTTCGTATTCTCCAGATCGTTTTACGTTGAAATACAATATTTCTAAAACTAATATTGGTCAAGTTTAATTTTTAACTTAAAATTTTAATTTTTATCTATAGGGCCATAATCATTTTAAAATCACTCCTCGTACTTTTTATTTACATTTAGAAAAATACGAAATCGATTTTATTCTCTTTAACATTTTTACTAGAGGGCTTTAATTTTTTTTTTTACCCTAGTTCGAAAACCAAAATGAAAGCATATCACGTTTATAATATTTCTAAATGCGGTATTTCAAAGCGAATCTAACAATGTAAAAGTCTGCGACAATTTACTTTATTTTCTTTTAAAAAACATAATTAATTATGTAGTTAAATGATCTTTTGGATACTGAATGGACTAAGTGGCAACTCATCGTAGTTGTCATCAATACAGAAACTAAATAGAATTTGTTGTAAAAACAATTGCTTATATTCCGTTCTGGCATTAAATTTTTCGACTTTAAAACTAAAGATTGTTATGCATAAAAATGCGCAACTTTGCATCAATTTAACCAACCCTGTATCTTTTAAAGCCTTCAAGATTCTAATGGTTCCTCTCAAATTTGTAACTGAGGGTTGATGGGTCCGAAATCAGTATGAAATGTATTGTGATATTAAAAACCATGAGAAAGATGGTTAAATGGGGAGAATTAAAAGACCATTTAACCCCAAATTTATTGTCGTTTTGATAACGACGATACAGGTTCAGTTAAATAATATAACACATAGGCCATTTAAGGAAAAGAGACTACTAACTAAACACCAGCATAAATGGCGTGACTAATAGTGCTTGTTTTGTTATTCTATTGCCGGCCGATGTATCAAAACACATTGCTCATATTGTATACAAAACCCAATTTATTACCAAAACTGGAAATACAAATTACACATAATGGTTATAAAAACAGTGTTTTTACGTTTATAACAAATCTACTGCAGTCAATTACGGAAAAGGTACTTTTGGCACGTGTTAGGAACGCTTTTTTCTACGAGCGTAAGGAAAACATTTTTTTTATTTTAACAGAATGCTACCCAATACCCTATATACACTTAACTTTCCCAACAATGCCTTTAATTAAAAATTAAATGGCAATTGTTTGTAGACGTAATGGTCTCCGCAGTCATGACCAACGTCAAATTTAATTCTTACATTTTTTGACCAGAAAATTAAATATTTTTATTAAGTGCTATACACCATTTTGAAAGGAAAACGTTTTGATTTGAAAAAAGGTTAAAAAAGTGCTTAAAACCAAATGGCCGCTATAAGAAAATAAAAAGTTGATAATGGTATCTTAAAACCGAAACGTTTAAATTAAAATCTCAATGCAGTGATGCATAGCTCTTAAAAGTTGTCCTAATAATGATTTTACAGATTCTAAAAATATTTAAAAATGAAAATTATACAGCATTTTTTAAAATGCACTTATTTAGTTTTTTTTTAAATATTTAAAAACCAAAGATGCGCATTAAATTTGCGGTTAAATGGCCCACAGCTTTCCTTATTTAACCACATTTCTATCTCTTATAGTTTTCAATATCCCAATACATTTCCTTTCAATTTTGGACACACTGTATTTACGATAATAAATAGTTTTTAAACATTTATATTGACTTTCCCTTAAATGATTATTTTTGTTTTGAGTGATAGTAGTGTATTGATGAGAGAGCTTCTTCCTCCTTCTCTTTCTTTATACCCTAAATATAAGTCTTGTATCATAAGAGTGCCACCTCCTCCGTTTTGTTAAGAGTGCATAGGAGATAGCGATTCCTTCTCCTTTAAATAATAGATTATAATGTGCATCTTACGGATACATCATAAAACTTTTTCGTCAAATAAATTTTAATTTACTTAGGATATATTTATGTTCATTTATACGTTTGCTTTTACAAACATGAGTGAATTAAATACCCAAATAGTATTGCTTTGAGACAAATCGTTTAAAGAGTTGATTTAAAAAACAAAATTATTTTAAATACTAAATATGGAACTTTTTACGGTAGTTTTATTGAAAAATATTCAAACTTAGTGTAGGCTTGTGATAAATACCTAATAAACTATAATTTAAGGGAATTTGTGAAAGAAGTTATCAAAAATGGAGTTATTTGAGATATAGTTCACTTATGCCAATACATAGAGGATTCATCAATTAAGGAACATATTTTATGGGCCAATAAGCATTATCATGTGGATGAGTCGGAATAAAGAAACCAACATATGTGTAAATTTTAAAATATTGTAAAACCAAAAAATAATAAAGCAGTCAAAATATTAATAATTTTATTTAAAAATATATGTGGAGTAATAAAAAATGATACACACATAAGAAAAAGCTTAAAGTTAATAAACCCTAATAAAAATAATTATATTTAAATTACAATAAAAGTAAAACGCTAAACGTTATAACTAAGAGAGCTAAAGGGGTAAAAATAAACACAATAAAAAAATTAGATTTAATTCATTATAAAGATATTTTAGAAAACCAGTCAAAAATGTATTGTTCTATGTATGTATTTAGATCTCGTTTACACACTATTTATACAGAACTTATAAATAAATTATGCTTACTTCTGATAATGATAAATGGTTCAAATACTCTGAAAATTTTAACTCTTTGGACTGGGGTAATCAAGATATGCCTTTTTATCAATGGGTAATAGACAATGAACACATGTTTTAATATTAAACGTTTATTGGTTTTCAAGGTCAAAAAATATGTACATGAAGCCGGTTAAGCACAAAACTGTTTAGTTTAATTTCACCATGTGTTTGAAATCTTACTGTTGTTATTGTGGGGTGGAAATATTTAAATGGACCCATAAAGATTGTCCAATTAAAGAACATTTTAAGTTCGATCCAAAATGTTATTTTTAAATTATTTTATCATTTATAACCAAAATATTTTGACATGTTAATATGTTTAATAAAACTTTGTAATATACCTAATATATATTGTGTGTTTATACCATAAGCCTATTAGTTTATGTATAACAATTTAATTGCAAACAACGTAAGTGTATTGTCAGTCACTTGATAAATGTAACGTTTAAACTAGAAATTATATTTTCTTGCTTTAAATAAACGTATTAAATCAAAAGTTGTATAATGGTTATATACAATTTTGAATAAAACATTATTTATAAATTATCCTTTAAACGTTATAAGTTGTCTAGTTTGTTTTAAAAATAATACCGACTTTGGATTACCCAATTCGTGCCAATATATGAATTATTGAATTATTAACAATAAAACTACAGTGTTTAAATATAACTTAAGCATTAAGGATAAAAATAGTCAATATTTTAAACTTTTATATTATTATTTCAACAAAACTACTTTTGACCCCAACTGGATAGAAATAAATAAAAAATATTCTTGTACACCTAATCTTGCTTATTGTTCTAAATTACCAAATTTTATCCAATTTGGTAAGATGGGACAAAGACCTATAAAACATTTTACAAAAGTCTATAACCTTTAGTAATTTTATAGACAACACTTAAAATCTATCAAAATTACGAAAGTAGTAATGGTTATTCTACCAATACTGTATTTAGTGATGGCTATTTCAACAACAATATGGTTAGTGAGTAAAAAGTTTTAAATTCTAAAATATAGTATTTAAATAATTCTTCTACAAATTTTATTTTTATTGCATTAGGTTTAAGTGACTTCTCGCCAAAAATTGTGTTTGGCAGTAAATATGTATTTTCTATACCTTTCACTGAAAATCAATGGAAACATTTTCTGGGATATTAGGAGGTAATAGCTAACTACTTTTATTCTGATATTGCTAACAGTTCTCCAGTTAGAATAAGTGATATCACATTATATTAGGAAACTTATAATCAAGTGTCTATCCTAAAAATTGCAAATGATAAGGGACATTATGTGTGTTTAGCCTCAGATTCTATAGATAAATTATGGGAAGTGCAATCACTGGTGGATTATCGGATTAAAGTTCTTAAGAGACAAAATTTTGATATTTATGTTAATTCATTTCAAGGAATTTTAAACCAGTCAGGTGACTTATACACTAACATATTTTAAGATATTAATCCAATGCAAAACCCAAATAGTAAAGACATATCAATAATGTATAAGATGTTAATAATTTATCCCATTGAGTTGGAATCAAAACTAAGAAAATACGTGTCAAAAAAGAGATACTATGAAGAACTCGATAACCATCAATGAAAAGGCAGATTCCATTCATTTGTTACTTAAGTGGATTTTTACATATAGACAGGAGAGAAAAAGTGAAAATCCAAAATTTTATTGGGACAGACTTAGATTTAAAAACAGAATTGAACAAGGTAAAAATATTTTTATACCTATTTTTAAGGAAAGTCATAGAAATAAAATATATTTTGAAAAATATAATCTGATGACTAGATTTTTAAAATAAATAAAAAACAATAATATTAAAAATAGTTTAATTTTATTTCTCTTAAAATTTTAGATAAGTTATTACAATACATTGTCTTTAGAAATCAAAAAATTGTGTGATTTCTCAAACCCTAACCATTTAACAAAAACTTTGTTCCCATTTCTTTTTAAAATGTTTTTAACCAAATATACATTTAAATATTTAACCTTCTGCAGCTCTTCTGCAAAAAAACTTCCTTCAATATTTTGAATTTGCATATCTTTTAAGAGATAGGTTGTTGAATTTGTAACCTGTACTTTTATTATTTGAAATATTTCGGTAGACCAATTTGAAGTACATTCTTTTTAAATGCTTTCCCATTTTTTAAAAATTTCAACATATTCTTTTAATTTAAATTTTATATTTTTCAAATCAAATAATTTTTTTGGTAAAATATTTTGATAATATTAAGAAAACTTTTTAGCTGTTAACTTTGAATTACTTTATTCCTATAGTGGAATGTTTTGTATTATTGTATTTTGTTACAATAAATGTTATATATTTACCTATTTATAGCTTCCTTGATTACTAAAATGCTTCCACATTGTATTTTTTAAAGTACGATTAAGTCCCTCCACTATGCTAGCTTTTAGATTTAAAAATGTGCTATAGTGATTTATTTAAATAAATTTCGCCAAAAACAACAGCATATTGTCTTATTATGCATGATAAGATTTTTTCGTACAATCATTTGACTAAAATTGTTAAACAGCTTTAGCTTATGGCGCATGCTCGCATAGGATCCTGGTTAGAAACTAACCAAAACACCTCGTATAAAAACACGTGTCTTCGTTTTTATACCTTTATTAACAATGGAACGTAACTATGGTTACAACAACGACAAAATCTTCACTTGTCAATGTCTCGAAGTTTACAGTACAAAAGTCGAATCTATACTAACTGATCAGAGGTTTCCCGTCGCCCTTTTATAGTATGGTGGAAGAGTAAAGAATCATCTAGAATCTTAGAAAAATATCGTGAAAATTCCATAGTACAGGATGGCATAAAAGTTCTTAATGGATAATTCGGGCGTTTTCGGAAACCTTCGAAAGTGATGAAAGAACTTGGAAAAAATTAAGGTAATTTATTTAAATAAATTAACAAACCAAATTAAATGATCCTAACTCTCTAAAATTCTATAACCTAAACACATTTTTGAAAGTCTGTAACATTGCCCCCTTCCAAGTTTTGATCGACTTGATCAAGGATCTTCACTGTCTTGATAACGGCTCAGCCTTTCTAGATGTACTACTTTCATCTTTGCCTGTGGACTCTTCTGTATACGGTACACCAGATCATTAAGCCGTGTCACCACTTTATATGGTCCCTCTCATGACTTCTGTAGTTTCGGTGAACGCCCCTTGGTTCTTCTTGGATTGTATAACGAAACTTTTTCACCGACGACAAATCCCTGATGGTTAGCTTTCAAGTCATAGCGGGATTTCATACGGTCACTTCCTTTTTGTAACTTGGTACGCACCTCTTCATGTATCCTCTGTAGCTGTTTACTTAGTAGACTTACATAGTCTTCTGCTGGTTCTTCATTTGTGGAAGGTCGTCCTGTAAGCAAGTCAACTGGAAGGCATATTTTCGCTCCGAAAATGACTTTAGCAGGTGTTTCGCCAGTAGTTTCGTGAATTGCGGAGCGGTATGCTAATAAAAACGGCTGTATACAGTTATCCCAGTCAGTTTGTTGGTCATTTACTTTAATTTTCAGGTAGTTATCAAGTGTTCTGTTAAACCGCTCTACCATACCATCGGACTTGGGATGAAGAGGTGTTGTTCTTGTTTTATGGATTCCCAGGAGATTACAAAGGTTCTTGAAAAGATCGGACTCAAAGTTTCTGCCTTGATCGGAATGTATTTCTCTAGGAACTCCATAGCGACAAATCCATTGTTGAAATAATACATCGGCAACAGTGATAGCTTCTTGATTTGGGATTGGGTAGACTTCTGGCCATTTACTGAAGTAATCCATCGCTACCAATATATAGCGATTCCCTGATTTACTAACTGGAAATGGCCCTGCTATGTCTATGGCAATTCTTTCAAAAGGTGCCCCTACATTGTATTGCTTCATCATGCCATGGCTTCGTGTTTTCGGTCCCTTGCTGGAAGCGCAGACCTTACACATTCTGCACCAGTCTTTTACGTCTGCACGACTTCCCAGCCAGTAGAAACTTTCTCGAACCTTTTCAAGAGTCTTCATAACTCCGAAATGGCCACCTCTACACCATTATGCAAGGCTTGCAATACTTCAGGAATCCTTTTGGTTGATAGGATTATCTGATGTTTATGGATTTTGCCGTCAGAACTTTCCCAGACCCTTTGTAATAGGCCATCTTTAATAACCAAAGAGTCCCATATGGCCCAGTACCCTTGATGTCTTGGAGACTTTGAAGCTATTTGCTGATATGGTGGCCTTTTCACATTTTCTGTCTTAAGTTTGACAATGTCTCTAAAATCTGGATCTTCTAGTTGTTCTTTTGCCAAGATCTTAGGGTCCCATTCTTGAGAGCACTGGATGCGTGTTCTTCGGCAGTGGAATTCATCGGGATCTTCTTGCTCTTCTCGTCTGCTGCAGTGTTTGCATTCGTCCGTGCAGGGTCGTCTTGATAGAGCGTCAGCATTCTTATAGTTCAGTCCTTTTCGATGTTCGATTTTAAAGTCGTATTCTTGAATACGTTGCAGCCATCGGGCTATCTGACCTTCAGGGTTCTTGAACTGAAGCAACCATTTAAGTGATGCATGATCCGTTCTTAGGTGGAATTTCTGGCCATACAGGTATTTATGAAAATGCTCCAAAGATTTGACAATAGCTAAAAGTTCTTTTCTAGTGACACAATAATTTCTTTCAGGTTTGGACAGAACGCTTGCTTGCATCAGTGTTCACAATAAATGTTTGACTTGGTTGTGGATATGACAACACCGGAGGATTGCAAAGGGCTTTCTTTAGATGTATGAAAGCTGTTTGACAATCTTTAGTCCATTCATAGTTGTTATTATTTTCCGTAAGACGATGTAATGGTCTCGCAATATCGGCAAACCCATGTATGAACCGTCCTGTAGTAGGTACACAATCCCAGAAAACTTCTAATTTCATGCTTATTCTTTGGTATAGGCCAGTTCTGGATAGCTGCGGTCTTCTCTGGATTGGTTCTTACTCCATCTTCTGTAATTATATGCCCCAGGTACTTGACTTCTTTCTGGAACAAATGACATTTCTTTGGGCTAAGCTTCAGCTGGGCGGATCTAAGCTTTTGAAAAACCCCTTCAACATTTTTCAGGTGGTCATCAAATGTTTTTCCAAGAATTATTATGTCATCAAGGTATACTAAGCATGTTTTCCAAGTTAGTCCCCGTAGTGTTAACTCCATCAAACGTTTAAATGTAGCAGGGGCATTGCATAGTCCAAAGGGCATAACATTAAATTGCCACAGTCCGGTCCCGGTCGAGAAAGCAGATTTTTCCTTATCTTCCGGATGAAGTTCTACTTGCCAATAGCCACTTTTTAGGTCTAATGTGGAAAACCATTTTGACCCCGTCAGTGTGTCTAGGGTATCGTTAATTCTTGGTAGTGGAAAACTGTCCTTTTCGTGACATCATTCAGTCTTCGGAAATCAACACAAAATCTTGTGGAACTATCTTTCTTCTTAACTAGGACTACTGGAGATGACCATGGGCTCTGGGATGGTTCTATGATGCCTTGATTTTGCATGTCTTTAAGTAACTTTTCAACTTCTTCTTTCTTGGCTAAAGGAATTCTTCTGGGCGGTTGTTTTATCGGTGATGCGTCTCCAGTGTTTATTCGATGTTGAACTACACTGGTTTTACCCAAATCTTTTTCGGATAAAGAGAAAACATCTTGATTTCCTCTTAAAAGTTCTTCCAGCATACATACTTGGTCTGGGTCTAACAAGGATTTTGATGAAATCACCAGGTCTTGTAGAGCCTCAGGTAGTTTACGTGTGGAGACTCCTGCAGGTGTGGTACATGGATGGGTAACTATCATAGCAGCAGGTTGACAGGTACCGACTTTGTCACCCATTTTGACCTGTTGAGGGAAATCTTTCAGGTTCATCATTCTGACAAATACCATATTTTCTTTGGTTTGCGCCAGAGTTCTTGCTGGAAGAATTCCTTTAGCGTATAAGGGACAATTTTCTAATGGTTCGACTAACACGATTTCACCTTCTTCTGAATCTTCAAACCTTGCTTGTATGATGCTTTCTGAGTTTGGCGGTAGAATAACATCTTCCGTGAGGACTACTTCTCGAATCGATGTTTCACTGCTTCATGGTAGTCTCATTACAATCTCTTCTTTATTGGTTCGTAGTACCCGTTGTGGAAGGTCTAGTATAAACTTCTGATTTTCCATAATGTCAAGGCCAAGGATAACTTCGTCCAGAATGTCGGCAACAAACACGACGTGGATAAACGTTGTTGTTCCTAGGGCTTATTCTGGCTTCATGTATGCCTTTAACTGGTATAACTTCTCCATTAGCAGTTTCCAAAAGGTAATTCTTTACAGGGCGGAATATTTTACAGTGAGCTACGATGTTCGGCTTCACGATGGTATGTGTGGAACCAGTATCTAGTACCATTTCGCAGTCCCGACCGCACACATTTCCAGGTACTACCAAGCTGGAGCCATTGTTCTGCAGCCGGGATACTCTAATTATTGTTGTTGATGGGCGCATTGGTAGTTCGATCTGGTACAATTTCTTTGAATGTGCCCCTCTTCACCACACTTCCAGCACAGGATTCTATTTCTTCGAACGGAAGGTCATGCTTTTGTTGTCTCCATCTACTTGTTTTTGACGTAGGATTTCTTGCAGCTGTTGTATTACTGTTGTCAAATTATCATTTGGATTGCTGTCTTCTGGTGCATAATTTGTTCTTCGAAGTCTTGCCTGTGTTCTGGATGTCTGCTTAGCCGTTTCAAACTGAAGTGCGTAGGCAAGAGCTTCTGAAATTTTCTTTAGTCCGGCCATTCTAAATGCTTGGTTCATATCTGGATCGCGCAGACCTTCAATGAAACTGCCTACCGCCAATTCTTGCTTAATTTCTTCTGGGTACGATGGATACGTTAAATTAACTAGACGTACAATATCTGCTTCATACTCCTGGAGGCTTTCGTTGTATTTCTGTCTTCGTCCCTGGAGCTGCGCCTTATAGACTTCTTGTAGATGTGCTTCGCCATATCTCATTTCAAGAAACATCACAATAGATTGATAGTCGGATTGCTTTTCTTCCGGAATGTTTCTTAAAACCTCTATGGCTTCACCTCGAAGAGCAAGTACAAGAGCTCGTGCCTTTTCTGAAGGACTCCAATTATTGCCATTGGCAGCTGCTTCAAACTGTCGGAAATACGTAACCCATGGTACTTTACCATCAAATGTGGGTGGTTTCATAACGGCTAATGAAGTACCACATTCTGTAACGACACCAGTATTAGATATTTTTTAATCTGTCGCTGTACTTCTTGTTGTATTTCTTGCATCTCTTCTTTAACATCTTCCTTTGTGAGTTTTAATTCGAGTAACATTTGTTGCCTCATTTCTTCTTGATTTTGTTGAAATTCTCCCCTTAGATGTTCTCGAATCTTTACCATCTTTTCTTTTAGCTCTTGTTTCATTTGTTCTTGGCTTTTTTTATATCCTTTTGAATTTTTTCGATATGCTGTCTTGTTTCTGTTTGACTTGTTTTGATTTCCCGCTTCATTTCTTTTAGATTGTTCTTCATTTCATCTTGACTTTTCTTCATTTCTTCTAAATTGGTCTTCATTTCTTCTTTTTCTTGATGTTCTTCTGATCTCAACAATTCTTGACTGTTCTTCATGCATCTTCTTTCAGGGATTCTTGACTGATCTTCATGTCTTCTTTTAGGGATTCTTGACTGCTCTTCATTTCTTCCATCATTTTTCTAATTAGCGTACTTATCTCCTCCATACTTGCTGTGTATTGTCTTGTCTCAACTGGCATTCACTCTTCTTACCACTTGGGCTTCCTTGAGTAACCTCGTTCCGCTTCCGACACCAAATGTTCCGAAACACCTCGTATAAAAACACGTGTCTTCGTTTTTATACCTTTATTAACAATGGAACGTAACTATGGTTACAACAACGACAAAATCTTTACTTGTCAATGTCTCGAAGTTTACACCACAAAAGTCGAATCTATACTAACTGATCGGAGGTTTCCCGTCGCCCTTTTATAGTATGGTGGAAGAGTAAAGAATGATCTAGAATCTTCGAGAAATATCGTGAAAATTCCATAGTACAGGATGGCATAAAAGTTCTTAATGGATAATTCGGGCGTTTTCGGAAACCTTCGAAAGTGATGAAAGAACTTGGAAAAATTAAGGTAAATTATTTAAATAAATTAACAAACTAAATTAAATGATCCTAACTCTCTAAAATTCTATAACCTAAACACATTTTTAAAAGTCTGTAACAATATATTATTTAAAATAAAAATATTATTTTATTTGGTACTTAACTTTGTAATAGTTATGACACATCGCATTGACAAAATAAACGATTTTATCAATGCCAACGAAATTAAAAATACCAAAAAAAGCATAAAAGAATATTCGGAAAAGTCTTTAATTTTTAAAAAATTGAGATTGATAATAAATTTACAAGGATTTAAAGATGAAAAAAATAAGTTTATACCAAAGGAACTAGCCGCGTATAATGGAGATCAAATCTATTATTATGTTTTTAAACCACCATTTTCATTACATTTACTTTCGCCTGAACAACACAAAAATGCTGAGTGGCTAATAAAAAATTATCATTGCATTTATTGGAACTCTGAAGTTACAACTCTTCATTACTTTAACCAAATAGTTTAGGAACTAACAAAAAAGTAAATTTGTATATGTAAAGGGTAGTGAAAAAGCGGATTACATACGGAAATACTCATCCAAGCCAGTTGTAGCGTTCAATGATCAACCAGTTTTTAAGTCATCAGTACCAAAATGTTTTTCCACTTAAAAGCACTATTTATGTGTGCCCTATCTAATGTCATGTATTTTTATAAACATTTTTTTATGACTTAATAAAACAAAAAAAAATAAATTGATATACTTGTTTTATTTTAACAATTTACAAATTTTTCATACAACACTTCATATAAACCAAGATTTTTAAGTTCCTTATACAGTTTTGTAATATTCTTGGTTTTTAAATATTTGCTACATACTAATAACCTTTGTCTACACAAGAAAGCAGTTGATTTAAACCATAACAACATATCTTGTGCATCAGTTTCTTTGGACAGACAAGGAATAATATATTGAACAAGCTTCTGACATTAAAAGTTAATCACACATTTATTTTACTACCTCATTTTTAAGTTCATGACACATATCTTTCACTAGATTCTTAATAGTTTAAATTAAACCTTCTAAAAGAAAATATTCAATGTACATTGCCAATATTTCTTTAAGTGTGACGTATTCATACCAATTTGTCTCTGTTTCACTTTCCACTGGTACGTCTTTTTTTTGTCACTATAGTTAATTTTTTTCACTTTTTTTTAAATAAATTGCATTAAAAATTGTTCTACACAAAGGACAACTGTCATTTATTTTTGCCCACTCTGTTAAACAAGGAAAACAAAATTCATGTTCACTTTTATTTGGTTTACAAAGATCTTTGTATTTTTATTTTATTTAAACAAATTAAACACACTACTTTTTTTCTAACACATGGCATTTTATAACTTTTAATTTTTACTTTTAAATCTTCCTATTTCCTGAAGAACATTTTCATTGTCTATGTATTCTTTTAGATAACGAATCTTTTTTAAAAGTGCTAATTAAATCATTATAGTCACAAACTCTAACAGGTTAAGGTCTTCAAAATAATCTAAACATACTAGAACTGGTTCGGAAGTTTGTTGATATTTATCTTGAAAATAAAATAAAGACACTGAACTACATATCAGACAAGTTTTAAAAAGATCATGTGCTCGAATTGCCAGTTGACTTAATAACTGTTAAATTTTAAAATTTAACATTTTATGTAAAGCTTTTAGGATTACTATCTTAGAAATAAACGTTTTTACCTATGTATATAGTAAAACCCCTACTATTTATTTTTAAAATATTAGACTTCAATAGCAGAAAATTATTAGAACTTGGGAGAACCCAGACTGTGTGTTAAAAGGTTTTGTCAAAAAAATAAAATAAATTTATGTATTAGAAGAAATTGCTCATAATCAGAGCACAAAGAAAGAGGAATAGGAGGAGGCTCCCTCATCAATACACTACTCGTGGTCTAATCATTAATATATTGATTGGGTTAAACATACTTATTTTTTAACAGAGTTAAATTTAATTTATTTACCAATAGTCCTGATTGCGTTGTCATGGGACCAAAAGGACCAATATTCATGGTTAAAGGTTTTGAGCTCGAATTATAATAAGTTGTGTTAAGTGTCTGCCTTCCTTATTTAATAAGTACCATTTGCTTTCATATGCGGCTACAGCAATACCTTCGCTCTAAAAAAAATAATGCGTGTTGCAACTTGTTACCTTATATATTTTATTTATTCTAATGGATAATAATAAAAGTATTACACATGTCTCCTTTAAAGTTATAACAATATGTTAAACGAAAAGAAGTAGTACTGAACATAAACGGAAAAATATTTAGATACTTAAAAGTACCCCACATAGAAACGTTTTATTTTTATTTTAAGAAAAATGTTAAGCGTATAAAAAAAATGTTATGCTTATAAAGATGTAGAACTACCGCCAAATGAAGACATAATTTTAGGGTCAAATATAAATACAAATAAGGCAATAAATTGGTGTTTCTTTTTTTTTGTGCAAAAGTGTCCACTCCAAAATAAAAATTATTATTGGTACTGTTTTTTAATATTGTATAAAATGTAAAAACAATTTTTTTATTATGTCCGAAAATTCTTTCTTTTGGAGATATAGGATCTTAAAGTTAAAAAAAAATGTCTTTTTTATTATAAATTCCCTACCACTCCAAATATTTCTTCAAAATTGTGTTGGTACACTTAAAAAAAATTAAAAAGTACACCACTGTTTTTCTTTGAATGAATATTATTTTTGAAATACTCATTTTTATTGACGTAAATTTGGTCTCTTAATTTTTTCAATACAATTTTATTGTCATTTAAAAAGTAACCTAATTTAGAAATGAATTACCATATAAGATTTTAGCGATTTTGTCATGCATTAAAATGTCTTTTATTGTTTTAAACAAAAACCGTTCGTCGTACGAAAAAATATCAAAATACCAAAATAACCTTAAAGTACATGGGTATTTTAAAAATATTATAGATTCGAATAAAAAGCAGTGGTATACTATTTTTTCTTAGAACTTTAACACCCTGTATCTAAGAAGAAAATTAATTTTGGACATAATTTTATTAGAAATTTTTTTTTTTTTAGATTTTATAAAGTGTCAAAAGAAAAGTAATGTTGTAGAAAATTAAATTTGATGTTAAAATTTAAAGGTAAAGCACGAGAGCTAAAAAAATGTAATTGTCATTTTTTTACATTATGCATTACAACTTAAATGATGTGCAAAATGGAGCAAAATTTTAAAGAAAATGTAATACGTTTTTTATTCGTTGCCTTAAGACAAATATTTCAAAAACTGTTAATGCATAATGTAAAAAATTGACAAAAATATTTATTTTTTTACTTTTATTTTTTACCTTTTAATTTTGACGGAAAATTTATTTATCTTTAACATTTTTTACTTATACATATTTGTCCTATTTTTAAAAATGAAGGTACTTTACTCTTGGTCATTTTTCATATTTCTAGTTATAACCTGTATAGTACCTATCGAAGTAATTTTTTGTATTTATTAGTTTTGGACCATGCAACCAGTTTTCCCATAAATACGTTTAAAAATTCCAAAATTTTTGGTCCATTTGTCCTCTTGACACTATATTTTAATGTGTGAGCTGGACCCTTACCTGTATTTTCACTTCATTGCTAGACCATGATAAACAAAATACTTGTGCCAGTAGCAAACTTAAAAAAATAACATCCAAAACATTTCCGATGCCTTTATCTAAAACAAAATTAATTAACTAATTAAAATAGTAAACAAGGTATGTCGCACATATAGTAGCTAATTATTCTTTAAGGAATTTATGTTTTTAAAAATATATAGGGTATTCCATTAAAAAAGCAAAGCAAAAATCCCACAACACTTCTAAAAAAATGAAAGACTTGCTAGTAGGCAACCGGTATATTTATTGTTAATATTAGAAAACATTTATTTTTAATTAGATTTATGGCTATAGCGGTATGAAGCTTTACATTATTAATTTTAAATATTAGCAGAAAGTGGCACACAATAAAAGAAAATGATTAGGGAAACGAGGCATTTCTATTATTTATAGAGCATTGCAAATAGTTTAATATACAGAGTGTTTCCTAACAACGGCAACGGTATGAAACTTAAGGGTTTGATTTGGTATGTCTTTTCATGAAAATTTTTTTATAAACATATGTTTAAAACCTGCTTTATTTTTGAGATATAAAGTGTTAAAATAAAAAAAAAAGTCGATATTTTCAAAATATACTAAAACCCTTTTAATTGATTTAGATAACACTTTGTAAATTCATTGATTGTAATAAGGCGTTTACAAGCGCCTACCTACCTATTATATATATATTATTTATTCCAGTGGTGTCTCTGTGGGTACCACAGCCAATCTTATTAAAAAAGTACGCCACTAACTTTCTAGTTCTAATATTTTTTCCAATTAAAGATGGAAATTTTTTATCTCCTGAATTTTTTCTCGTATCTAGATTTGTTTTCGAGAAAAAAAAATTGAAGAACCTTTAATTATTTCTTCTAAGAGGTACCCATAAATAACATGGTAAAAAACAAAAATAAACAAATATTTGCCTCGAATTAACTGAGCAGTCGTGTATTTTATCGGAAATCGTCATATTGCTTATTTACTAAGGCAAAATTTTCAATTTTTTAATTTTGTATTTTATTTTATGCTATTTATGGTTACTTTTCTGTATCACTGAGGGTGTCTTTAATTTTTATTTCTTGAAAACAAGGTGATATACGAAGAAAATACAAGATACTAAAAAGTTGCATTTTTAAATTCTTAACCGAAAAACTATAAAAACTTGAGAAAGAGTCAGAGGCGTATTTTTTTCTTCAATATTATTGGGTGTGGTACCCACCGAGACGCCACAGGACCCAATAATCTTAATCTAGGTAGGGCTTTACAAGCGCCTTATTACATTAAATATGTGGACTAAATTTTATCCAGATCGGTTAAAGTGCTTTCAAGATATTTAAAGATTTAACGCCCTGTATCTTAGAAATGAAGCAAATACGGACATATGTTCATAGGAACTTTTTCGTGGCCGTAGTCTGGAAACACCCTGTATTTGTAATTTGGATTGTTAAAGTGACAACATTTTTTTATGAACTAAAAAGTACTTATACATATTTACGCAACTTTGGCTGCTAAAAAAACTTCTTTATTTTTTTATTTTTAAAAGTAAAACCCTACTCACTGACGTCCTTTAATTCTACTTCTTAGATAAAATTATTAAGTCAGTATTATGCAAGTTATATCACTTCACTTAAAATTCACTTTTTAAATAAAAACAATTTTATTCAAATTCTAAACTAACATAGTAACGAGTGAGACAAATGATTCTTAACTAACTTAAATCTAAAGACAGAATGGTATTTACACTAAAATAAATACTGAGTTGGCTGGGAACTGGCATCTTGGCTGGTTCTGCTAACACGGCTTTCTCGGAGTTGAAACCTGAAACCATGGGAACCATGGAACGTGACTTATGGTGAGAACGCATATAACAGCTTCCCCTTTTAGAAAAAAGTTAATGCGTTGCAGCAACTTTTAAGATCGCTGTTTGTTAAAGTTAAGTTCTACTTCTTTTTCCTCCTCTACTGGGTTTCCAAGACGTATGGAGGGTTTTCTCTTTAGGAGTATCTTTTTCCAGTATTCGATAGTGGATGCTTTGGCGCCGTGATGAAAGGGAAAAATCATTATTATTAAAGTTGCTTATTCCAATTTTTCCAGTTCGAAATCTTCCTTTGCGTTTACAGAAGATGTATATGATGATCAGTATGATAATAAGAACTATCGTTAAGATGGTAAAACCAACTGATGTGTTTGTTTACAAAAGGTTAATTAATGAGTTTGTCTAGTTCGTCTGAATACTGATTTAACTTGTGCTGAGCTATGTTTGAGTCCTCTACGTCAACCTTGTTTAGTTTCAGTGGCTTTAATCCTGGAAGGTATATTTTCTCAGAAAGATGATTACAACAATGGTAGGGTATTTGTACTGGATGACTGTAGGTAACGTTGTCGTAGACATCAACCAGGTTTTTGGCATGGGCTCTAGTACTACCAATGAATGAGCTGCATTCGGGTTGAAGTTTCAGCAAACTGTAAGTGTTGATAATTTGGGTAACTATCTCCTTGGATGGGCATTTGACAGTTGAAGTAATGGATCTGATACGGTTATCAACCGCAGGTTGAAGTTGATTTCCTGGACGTTGTAGTTTTTGGCAAGGACAACAGAGGTCTAACAAGTTTTTGGGAGACGGTCTTGCTGCTTCAGGAGTAGAGCTTTGCAGATGGCGTCACTGTCGATTGGGTATCGAAGGACATTTGGACATGTTTTTGTTCTTCCTCCAAAAGATTTGCCTAAGCCCAGATTTCGGATAGTAACGAATATCAATCATCATTTCGCGCAATGTATATATTAATTGTTGTTAAGAGATGATGAAGACCTCTTTGATTATCCAGTATTGAAATTAGATATAAATTATAAAGAGTATACTTTTCTGGATCTACCAAAGGTATGTTCAAAACAAATATTATTCTAGAATCTATTTAATATGCCTGTAGTTCAATTTTATTGATGTATCAAGCCACATAATTTAGATAAACTGGTAAGGGAAGAAACTTCTTTTATAATGATTGTGATATATGCTTTAATGATTCAATTAGATCTGTTGGAGTAATAATTGAGGTGTGCAATATTTGCAGGCGTGCAAAAGTTATAGCATTAATGACATCATCTAAAGTATTTTCAATAAAGAAATGGCTTTATATGGGTGATTCACATAAATTGAGTATTTCGATTTGTGCTAAGTAGAACAATAACTAATCAGAAATGTTCTGAAGAACTGATTTTCGAATTTTACCAATGTCTTTGTTAAAGGTTCCTCTTCTATGCGTAATTTTTGAATAGTTGCGTTAAAGTTTTTAATCACGTAGGTGGTAACTGATATTTAATTTTTTTACAAATTTTCTATTTTATATTCGTCACGAGTGATTTTTGTATACATTCGTTATAGTATTCGACGTGATGCGGCTAGATATCCGGTGATTGATTTTCAAACGGTTCCTATGCCATTGAAAATTCTTCGTTTTTCCCGAAAGGTATAGCTCTTTGTGCCAGTCATTATTTTAGTATATTTTTTATTAATAGCATTCGATATTAGTTTAATAATGCTTATATGAGTTTGTACTTCCACTTTAAAAGATATCATGCGTGGTTCGTCTTCTTCACGCGTGTCTAATATGTTATTTAAAATTTTGTCATAATTTTTATTCGTTTCGTGGATAGGCTCAAAATCTTTGTATACAAGGGGTGTCCACTTGTCATTTAAAACTTTGATGCTGCCTTCTTCAAGAAAAAAGTTGTAACTGAGTATTGGCATTTGATGACTGGTAAAAGTCCGGAAAGCCTAAAAGAAAGGTTTAATTCTATTAAAATTTATTTTTTATTTGTTTTGAGATTTAATAATATTCGACAATTCGAATGGACCGTTTAATTTATTTTGAGCCTTGTCTTTAATTTGGGGCTCGCTGACATACACTTTGTCACCAATTTTATATTGAGAAGGGTTTTGAGGTATGTGTTGGTTGAAAGGTTCTTTTGCCTTTTCCTTTTAAGTTCCGGTTTAGCACGGGCGACTTTATAAAATATTGCATTTTTTTAAATCTCTAAGGTACTTTAATTTTTTTCATTATATAGGGTTTCAAGGTGTCTACATGAAGTATGGCCAAAAATAAGCTCATGGGGTGAGAATCCATGGGTTTTATTTTTGGTGTTATTGTAGCAGATTATTGCATAGGGTAAAATATTGAAAGGTTGGTCAACAGGGTTATCGGAATGATTTGCTCGTATCATTTCACTTAAGGCTGCGTGAAATCGTTGGATAGAGCCATCTGACTGTGGGTGACTTAAGCTAGAAAACGTTAATTTGATAATGTATAATTCGCAAAGGTCTTTTATTAGGCTGTTGTCAAAGTCTCGGCCAAAATCGCAATGCGTAAGGACATGCCATAATGTTGGAAAAATAAAAGAAAAGTGTTAACGACTGATTTTGCTGTTTTATCCATTAGGGCATAGGCTTGCGTAAATTTTGTAAGTTCGTCTCGAATGGTCAATGCGTAATTTTTAGTGGGGTATTCAAAAATATCGATGTTTATTCGGCCGAAAGGTGCTTTTGAAGTTTCGGTTATAACAAGAGGATAGCTTAAATTTTTGCGGCAAATTTTAACTTTTTGGCAAGTTATGCAACTTCTAATAAAATTTTTTACGTCTGTTGTAATTTTGTACCAATTATATATATATTTTTTTAATGCGGCGTAATGTATTTTTTTTAACCAGAACTAACATTTTTTTATGCCACGGCGTAAATTAGTTTTTCCGCGGTAATATTGATCTAAAATTTGGGGAATTTTGTCCTTATCCAGTTTTTAATTATATTTTGGCAATTTCGAGAATCGGTATTACTAAATTATTTTCCATATAATAATATTGTCGAGATCGAATTTATTTTGGCCTTTGTAAACACAATGAAATAAATGCGGTACGACTGTTTTCGAATCAAAGGAAAGAGGTATGATAAAATATTTTTTGTTTTTGACTGTTTTGTCAGAAAATATCTTAACCTGAAATCTTTCAAAATTGATATCGGTTTCAAAAATATTATCGACAATTTTATCATAGCGTTCCTCCATTTTGGTTTCGCGAAAGAATGTAACAATATTTTTATGACTTTTGTTCATAAGTTGTTTATTAGAGGTTTCGATTTTTGAGTAATCGATTATTGATTCGGTTTTGTAAAGTTCAACGAACTTGTTATAGTCTTTCGCTATTTTTTCGTTCATTACCAGGCTTGTGGATGATTTTGTAACCGTATTTTTAAGCTTTAAGCGCCAGCAAGCTAATCTACTACCAGGATCTTTTATAGAGAAAAGCTACGTAAGGGGGCAATGATTCGTTATTAGGGTAACTTTTTACCGATTTACCAAAGGGGTAGGGGCGAAAGTGTTTTACAACCCAGACAATGACTAATAGTTCGCGCTCTATGATGGAGTATTTTGTTTTAGCGCTTCACAAGATTCGAGAGGCATAAGCAATTGGCAGGCCTGTTTCAATTGGACCTTGGGACAGGACACAGCACCTTGCAAATGCGCTTCCGTTCGTAGCCAATAGAAAAGGTTCTTCGAAGTTAGGGTAGATCAGAATGGGGTTTAAGTTCTTTAAAAGCATTTCTGCAATATGAATCAAATGGGACGTCTTTTGGAGTAGTCTAGTAAGGGGTTTTAAAGTTTTTGCGAAGTTTGGGATAAAACGACGGTAATATCCAGCTAGTCCAAAAAATATTTTGGAGTTTTTTACTCAGAAAAGTTTTGGATACATTTGACCTTTAATGGATTTAGTTTTACTCCAGCTTAAGTGATCATGTATCCTAAACAGGCAATTTTTTTCTTAGAAATTCGCATTCATCGGGTTGTATTTTGAGGTTTGCCTTTCGCAGACGTTTGAAAAATGCCTAATAGAATATTGTCCATGACACGTGGGAATGTGGACGGGGCGACCAAAGGGCATACTGATGAATTCGAAATGTCCGTTGTCTACTTAAAAAGCAGTTCTTGGGATATCTTTTGAATCCATTTTCATCTGATGGAAGCCGGAAGCGAGATTAATTGTGGTGAAGTATTGACACTTCCCTAGCTGGTTCAGAAGGTCAGAAATATTGGTAAAAGGGTACTTGTCATCAATGGTGGCTTCGTTTAACTTACGGTTATCTATACCTACTTTCCATTTTTGCTTACCGGAAGCGTCTAATTTTTTGGGGACTACCCAAACTGGAGATGACCAGGGAGATGTAGATGGTCTGATAATACTTTGGTTTAGCATTTTTTTATCTGGCTTTTAACTTCCTCTTTATGGATTTGGGGGTATCGATTAGATTTGATAAAAATTGGTTTGGCATTATTAGTGTTAATGGTATGTTTAATTTCGTTGGTGAAGGTTAAATTGTCCCCTTCGAGATAGAAAATGTCTTCAAACTTAAGACAAAGGTTGGTAAATAATTCTGTTTCTTCCTCATTAAGATATTTAGTACGAAGTTGATTTTTTATGTTCTGAATTCCATTTGTGACAGGAGGAATTCAATTTCGAGTTTGAAAAAGCTTACACATTTGGGTATGGCGTTGGCGTTTATGACTGAGGACAGAAATTCGCCATTTTCCTGGTTAGATATGATAGACTGATAGCATTTTTAAATGCGTCATTGGTTTTAAAAAGTGGCAAAGTTTTAAAAATTTGTTATAAGGTTTTTATTTTTTATGTTTATAGTGCATTCGTAATGCTCTAGAACATTGAGTCCTAAAATTTCGTCAAAATCAATATCTAAATTGTAAATGTATACTTTATGCGGATGACCTACTTGGAAAGAAATTGATTCGGTAATAGAAAGTTTCTGATCAGTAATACCTTGTATAGTTTTTCTCGGGAAAACGTTGCGAAATTTATTTACAGTGTTTTTTTTTAAATATAGAAATACCTGCGCCTGTATCTGTGAGCAGTTTAAACGTATTTTTAGCATCTTGTATATAAGTTTTTTGAATTAACTGGAAGAAGTTGTGTTCTGGAAAATTCAGTGACGGGTTTATGTCGTCCAGATTAAGGGGCTGAATTTGATCTTGGATTTGGGATAATGTATTCGATGTTGAATTAATTTGATCCGGAGGGTGATCTAAGTTCGGAATGGTGAAAAATCCAAACGATTATCATGATGCGGATAATTTTGATCGATTGGTTGATCAAAAGTTTGATTGTTATCTGCTTCTGAATGGTTAAAAATATTTTCTGGGTGTTCGTAATAATTGAAGTACTCATCGTTTGACTGATAATCATACTCATGATTGACTAGGTGGGCTTTGTGTTTATCTTGAGCAAAATTAGGGTTTTTTTGAATTACTGAAGGTCATGATTGAAAATTATTTGGATTAGGTGCGTATTGAGGTCTCGGCTGATCATTAGGCCTGTTTGTTTGCAAATTTGTTTGCTGATTCTGGTTAAATTGGGGTCTTGGTGGGTTTTTAGAATTTGGGACAGTATAAGGACTTTGTGTTAATCAACTTTAAATTGATCGGTGTCCAATACGGCTACATGAATAATATTTTAGGGTTTTAAAATTCGGTTGTTGAAAATTGGGTTTTCTAGCAGGTTGTGTTGGTTTAGAGATATTAGATTTATTGGCACTTGTTAAAGTTTTTGGGTCTCAGAATATGATAGCTGTAGTTCGCGCCTAATACGAACTTGAGCTTTAAGGATATCGCGTGGGTTACCTGCTTTAATAATTTGTCCTATTCGGGGTTAAAGACCGGTTAATAGCATATTAAGAGGCATAGAATTAATTAGGCTTGGTTGGGTCTTTTTCTGAGAAAGTTGATATTTTTTTATATAAGCATGCATTTTCGCGTTAAGAGATTGTAATCGATTAATAAAATTAAGCGGTGATTCATTAAATAATTGTTTGATAAAATAAACAGTAAATTAAATAGGCAGTTTAAATAAAATACTTGTATTATATGTTTCTTTGCAATAATAAAATTGTTTTATTTTCAATGCAAAATTAAGCTATTGTATTTTGCTTTATGAAATTTATGAAAACAAAGTTTAACTTTTTTTTCGATTAGCAGAATAATCGATTTCTTTTATTTTTATTTTTGTGATTTTAATTATTGTGTACTGATTAGCAAAATAGTCAGAAGCTATTTTTAACGGTATTGTGTAACGTAAAAATTGTATTGTAAAGTATTGATTAACAGAAGAATCAATAATAGAAATTAAACAATTAATAGCAATAGAAAATCGAACAGTTTTGATAAATAAAAGAACATCAAACAATATTGATTAGCAAAATAATCAATTATTATTAATAAATAAACAGTTTAAACGTGTTGATTCAATAATAAACTTACAAAAGCAGTAAAAGATTGGGTTGTCTTATTCTCCACGCTGCACTACCAGGGACTTTACCAGGTCTTCCTTCTGTAGTTATCGTTGAGTAAGGACGCCACTGACTTCACTAGGGATTTTTGTTTTTTTTTGTTGAGAGATTAAGATCTACAGTTGCCAGTTAGGGTTTCCTTGTTCTGTACAACGTTGCCAGAATCTACAGCGACTGCTCCAATTTTTATCTTAATTTACTTAAAATTCACTTTTTAAAAAACAATTTTATTCAAATTCTAAACTAACATAGTAAGGAGTAAGACAAATGGTTCCTAACTAACTTAAATCTAAAGACAGAATTGTATTTATACTAAAATAAATGCTGACTGGGATGGGAACTGGCATCATGGCTGGTCCTGCTAATACAGCTTTCTCGGAGTTGAAACCCGATACCATGGGAACCAAGGACATCGTGACTTTGTACGTGACTTATGGTAAAAACGCATATAATATGCATATTACAGAAACCAGCAAGTTTAATAAACTTAAGTCACTAAATTGGAAAATACATAAATGTTGTTTAATTTTATGTACTTTAATAAATTATGACAATTTAGTTGAGAATATAAAATATTATATTTTTTAACTTTTGGACAACTCATGAAGGCCTAATTGCCAGTAAGCGAGGGAGTTGGCTTATTAGATACTTAAGTCAACTTTTTTCCTGTTCCGTGAACGTTGTCCAACTATTGTAACATACCGGGTGCCCAAGAGATTACTATCTAGCCAGTCTAGGTTTGTGTACCATTTTTCAAGAAAATAACAGACTTGATAGTAATTTCGTGGGCACCTGGTATAGTGCACATTTCCCAGACCTTTTAAAAAAACTGGGTGCCACCATGGCCGTTTTTCTTAATATATATATTTGGAGAACATAGATAGGACAAAAGGCTAAATGTTAAAAAATAATAGCAAGAAAAACAAAATCGAGTTCAGAAAATTTTATTATATTATCAAGATAGGAAAAATGAAAAAGGAACTCAAAATAAAAACACAATAAACATTAGAGACATATTTCACCTCTTATTTTGCAAGTCCTTTGTGGTTAACGTTATTATGAGACTGCGCAGTAACGCAAACATGATCCGTTATCGTTATTAATCTCCTTTAATTACAGATGAATACCGAAAAGCTTATCGTTATCGTTTTTGTTAAGATGCGTGGTTGCCGGATAGTAGAAATTTTAATATCAATTATTTAAAGCCAGCTGTCTAGGAGAGCGGTATTCCGCCCGCGTATTAAAAATACGCGCAGAAAATCCGCTGACACGTCCATTGTAGCGGAAAATATTAATGCGTTTTGTTTTAAATTATATGGTGATTTTATGTTAGAATTTTATTTGGTTGATACTACGCTTGTGAAGGTCACTAGATGTCAATCATCTGGTTGGTGGGATGGCAAATGGATTGGATAATGGATAATAATAAACAATTTTAATTTTATTATGTAAAGACCCACTTTTGTAATTCAAAAAAGTAATTTGAAACATTTTTGAAAATATTGATACTTCCTCAAAAATTAGGCAACTTTGGTTAAAAGCTTGTCTTAGCAGTGCCGTATTAACCATTAGGCTGACTAGGCTACAGCCTAGGGCGCCATGAAAAAATATGCGCCAGACAGGGGAGTAATAGGCGCTAGACTGGGGAGTTTTTAAAAAGTTTAGGTCGGGTGGGGATTTTTGGTGACTAATTTCTTTGTGAATAAGGTGTTTTGGAATGAAATAGGCGTGTTGGTCATCTCAAATTTTTTTCGGGTGGTGAAGTAAGGCGCCTGGCACTCAAAATAGGCGCGATGGAGGAAAGGACCTTTTTTTTGCTCTTCAAAATTTTTTTGGTGGAAAAATAGCCGCTTCCGGAATTCTAGCCTAGGGCGCCTCAAAGAGTTAATGTGGCCCTGTGTCTTAGTCTTTTATTTACCACATACAGTTTTTTGTTACCTATTTACCTTAGAGTACAAGCTAGGCGCTCGCCTGCAGTTATTGGCTCACGAACTGTGTGAGCCTTGCTAATAGTTGACTCAACTTTCTGTAACAATTTGTTAAAATGCTCCTTTAACCTTTTTAAATAATTGACGTGTTTTTCATCATTTTTTTCTTAGCACCTTTAATAAAGTATAATATTGGCTATACACTTTTCCTTCTAAAAAATGTTTTCTAACCCAAAACCTGTGCCTCCGTTTTTGTCTTTTTGGTCTTATTGCAAGTAGGATAAATATCGTTTCTTTTTTCGCCAAATATCATACTGAAGAACACTTCTTTTATTTTAAATGGATCTTTAACGTCTTATTCATTAAGTTTAAGGTTATAGTTCCTGGCTATTAATTTGACATTGAATTGAATCCGCACAATCTAGTGGAAAACGCAAAAAGTTAACTTCATCTCAACTTTGTGGTTAAATGGCGGGAAACGCATATTAAATTTGCACTGACCAATCACAACGCTGAATTATCATCCGCGAGCGGAAAACCGCTCTCATGGACAGCCGGCTTAAGAGGCTTAAAATTTTAATGCCGTATTTATTAAAATATCATTGATTCATAGGCTCTAATTAACTAAAAGCCCATAGCAGTAAGAAAAATAAAATAATGTAAAGAAATTACTTGCTAATAGTTGCACTTTTAAGGATGTTTTAAATCAGTAATTAATGTACATGTTACAATTTGGCACACATGCTTTTTATTCTACTACCAAACCTAACCCTAATTTTTGTGTTTTGCCTTTTTGCTTATACTGTATTGTATACATCTAGCTTTAAAAAACGAAATCAAAAGAACTGTACCGTAAAGTACTTATTTTTCGTTAACTTTAAAATCGGTGAACCACAGGCAAAAATAAAGTTATGTGTAGAAGGCGCAGAAGCAAGATAAATTTCTTAAAAGAGGCTGCAAAATCTCTGTCCAAAACTGCTGCCGTAATCGTTATGCTTAATAACGATAACCATAAGAAGGCTAAAAAGTCTGTTATTTTAGGAGGTGCAAAATGTCTTTATTATCAAAGACAAAAATGGTTGAATTGAGGTACAGAGGTGTATTAAATAAGGTGCTGAATTTCATAGTTATTAAAAAAGGTGCACACACAGTAAAAAAACTGCTTCAAAGTCAAATAATACACGTTTAACCAATTTTTCTTCTATTTCTGATTCAAGTGAAATGGGTGTGGCTGTGTGCACGTAAGAATGTAGAGGAAAGAAATAAAACTTTTTTATATTTTTTGAGATTTGCACGAAATACGAAAGTTTCATTTCTTCCCTCTATTTCTGATTTAAACATTAAGCTCTAAAATTTGTATTGCTCTCCTTTATGAAATATGTATATTCGATTTTTGGTGCACTTAAAAGCAAATAACTATATAAAATTATGAATTTGGAAAAATAATAGAATTATATTATAAAAACAGAATAGTATTTAGGGTATAAATAATATTTACCAAGTGTAGAAAACATCACAATAGAAGTTAAGCTATAATACCCGAACTACTGACGGAAATATTGGAAACAAAATATTCAAATAAATGTTGTAGGCCATGAAAAGATAAAAGTTTTTTTCTATAAAAAATGCCTATACCCAAACCCCCATGGAAAAAAGTTATAGGGCGAAATACAAAAAATAATACAAATACGTGTTTTCTGTTTTTTCTTCGTTTTTAGCATATTTTTTTAAATAACTTTTATTGTTTAAGTCAAAACGCGTCATTCGATAAAAAAAATAATTTTCTCCAAGTTTTCTCTTAACTACTACCTGGAAAAGATGCGTAGTTTTCAAACTAACCTCAAAAGACTGAAAAGGGGATGGTTTCACCCCGTTCTCAAAAACGCACCCCTTTAAATGGTAGCACTCCGCGGTTTTTTTATATTTGCGGGTACATTGACATATAAAACAATAAAAAGCCCTTTAACGTTGTAGTTTCTTTTTAAAGTACATAATCAGTAGAATATAGTGTCATTTTAAGGTAAATGCAATATTAAATAGGGTTCTAAAGATATTTTACTGTGTTAGCTATCAGCCATCAAAGATCTTATGTGGAGATCACGCAGATGTATGAAGCAGTATAATGTAAGCCTACCATTGGAACGAAAAGCGCTTTTTTAAATTAAGATACCAAAATCATCTTAATTGATACAAAATATTTCAAAATACCGTATTTGTTTATAGAATTCAATACACCACTATAAGTTAAATAAAATGTGTTTATTTATTTAGTCTTACTAAGTACTATGACACAAAAGCTCATTACGGTAACTAGATTTAAGAGGGTGGCAATTTTGATGATATAAGAACATATGAATATCAAATGTAAATAGTTATATTAACTCTTATTTATTTTAAATTGTAATTATTTTTGTATAGATACCTTATATAATAAAATAGTAACATATACAGTGTGTTCACGAATGGATTTAAATGTCTGTAAAAAAAACATTTTTAATATTCAATAGAAAAGTTATTCCTTAATAAAACTTGCCCCATGGTATACAGGGTGTTTCAATATAGTTAAAATATTATGACTTTATCAAAAAGCATTGAAAAGTAATAAAAAAGTTCCATGCATGTTTTCTTATTGCTTATAAATACTTGGAAAAATTAAGTGTAAACTAAAATAAATGTTTTTTTTTTAAATTAATATGTTATTTTACTTTTTATATGCATACATTATTCATTAAGTTATGTGTGTAAAAGTAAAGCAAAATATATCGATTTATTTAATAAAAGTTTAAATTTAAATTATTTTTTTAAGCTATTTATAGGAGTAAGTATAAAAGTATTTATAACCGATTTTTTTATTTGTCAAAATACCATTTTTGTAATTTTAAATCTCCTTTATATTATAAGGCGATTCTTTTTAAAGCTTTTATTCTTAAAAAATTCTTAAAAAACATTTTTTACACACGCGCATTACAAACATTCATTACCCATGGCCATCATAAGGTACTTTGAATGTGCATAAATACGATAATTTGTACATGTTTTTGACAACTCCGTTTCCTAAATACAGGGTGGCCCACCATATTCGACACGGTCTTTAGCTGGATAACCATGGAGTTTTAAAAACTGAACTACTGAAACATATACAGGTCGGATAAGACCACAGTGTAAAGTTATTTTAGTCTATACAGGGTGTCTCAAAAAGTGTGACGTATCAAAGTTACATTTTTTTAATGGAACACCCTATATTTCATGACGGTTTTAGATTCTACTTTACAAAATAACTCAAGTTTGTTTATAGTATAGTAAGAATATTTTAAAAGCGCAAGTTCGGTACCCTTTGAAAATAATACAAAAAAACATAAAAAAAGCCGCCTGCAATCGGACTATTTTATACAAAGGCGCCGCTATCCTTTTCAGCGACGCGCCGATACACTATGGGATAGAAATCCATTATTTTGGCCAAAAAGCAACTTTGAAATTTTAATGGCTCATGCTATGTATTTCAAAGTAGATACTCCAAACTACATATACGCAAAATTATAAAAGGATATGGCGACTTCTATTGGGGTAATAAGAAACTTGAAAAATGTATTTTAAGTAAACATAAATATACAACATTTAATCTACTTAGTTTATTATTAGCCTTTTTACTAAAAAAGTAAAAGAGTTTAAATAAATAATAAGAGATATTGTTGTGTTTCCGATGCAGTCTCGCGAAGTCTCGCTACTTTTGTCAAAGATTTGTTTACCTTTTTCTTTATCAGTTTTTGTACTTACAATTGCCTTCCTACTTTTTGCTACTTCTGAGTGTTAGGACAGATACAAGATTTTTTATAATTTACAAGGTTTTCCATTTGAAAATTTAATATGTTTTGTCCTACACTGTATATCCTAAAAGATAAAAGCATTCTGATGAAAGATATGGATTCTACAGAATCTACCCAACAAAACAGGGGATGATGTATCTCTATTATGCTTCTAAGAATAATATAAAATTATTTTTCAGATTTGGATGGTCATATTTCCGAAACTAATCGAGATAGACACATCAAATGAAGTATTTTTTAAACATTTTAAAAGATTTTTTGGTGGTGATAAATAAAAAAAATCATACCTATTGTCATACCCTGTATATCATATGAGATAATAATCATCGGATTACTGATTAGAATACTACCGAATTAACCAAACAAGCTGACATTTTATTTTATTTTGTACAATAAAAAATAATAATGTTAAAGGGGGTGTAAATTTATAATATTATATAATAAGTTTTAGGTTTTCAAAAAACATTTGTAATAATTTATAATATTTTTCCAGTAAAAAGCACCTCATTTTAAGTTAGATTGGTAAGTTTCAGAATTTTGACCAAAAAAAATAATTTCTATCTCATAGTGCGATGACCAGCTGCATCAACCGGCATATCATAAAAGAAACATAGCAAAGGCGGCCGCGAAGACAAGGATGCCGATTTATTTGCTTTAAACTTTTTGTGTTTTTTTTTCTTATCAAAGACCACCGAATTTACATTTTTAAACTATTCCTTCTATACTAAATGTCTAATTTTATTCGTTTTGTGATATTTGATTTTTTTGAAAAATGCAGAGGTAAAATTAAATTGATTTTACTTTAACACTTTTAACAATTTAAACTTTAAAATTTGTAACAAGATTAGAAAATGTCTGCCATATCATACGTAGGTCAAATCAAGATTAAATATTGTACAGGGTGATCACAAAATAATTTCAATTTTTCAGAAAATCAAATAGCCATATTTCTCTTATTTTAAATGGAACACCCTGTATTTTTTTACATCACATGATGACAAATAAAATACTCTTTCAAATGGTGTATAGGTTGCCTATACCTATCTTTTGTGCTTTTAGTAAAATCTGTTTTTACAAATTTTTAGTCCAAATGTTTATTTAAATTAAAGTTGGCTGTGACATAGCAGCCATTTTTTTTTATCTTTGGACTATCCACGAAGGCTGAAAGCCTAAATACTAACGTACCGTGGGTGTCTTAAGCAGGGTAAGAGAAAGTTTGTTAACACGGGACTTAAAAACTTGAAGATTTGGGGGAAGGAAAGACCTCCGCTGGCAGCAGGTTCCACAGTCTAGAAACTCTAGTGATAAAAGAACGAACGAAATGGGAAGTTCGGGGCCTGTCCAATTGAACTGTATAGGGATGCATACGCGCGGCACCACGAGTTTCTCTGTTGGGAACTGCAAGAGGAGGGACTATACTGGACAATTCGTCGGAGCAGAAGCCGTAAAAGTATCTATAGAAGAGCGATAGATCTCCCACAGCTCGACGATGGGCAAGAGAAGGAAGTCTTTGAGTAAGTAAAGGATCATTAATAAGACGAACGGCCCTTCTTTGAATGGCATCAAGAATGCTGAGGGTTGTAGGGGATGCCATTCCCGAGACATAAGAACAATATTCCAGAGAGGGTCGAATTTGGGACACATACAAAGTGTATAAATTGGAAGGAGAAAAATACTTTTTGGCTCGGAAAAGAAATCCATGCTTTTTTGAAGCCGCGGTGGCTATAGATACAATGTGTTTATGCCAGTTAAGGTTATTCTCAAATGTGATGCCCACAAGGTTAAATGTGTCCCGGCTCTGCAAAACCTGGCCACTCATAAGCAAAGGATGAGTGATGATTTTTTTCGCGACAAGGAACACGATTGTGTTTTGGATGCATTAACTTGGACGAGATTTTTGGCGCCCCAATCCAATGTCAAATTGAGATCCTGTGAAAGAGATATCTGCATCGCCCTGCGTTTGGTTTCCAAGTCGGGTTGAGAGATTGGTTTGGGAACCTGAAAAGTGGAGTGAAGGGTACTATCGTCAGCATAACTATGAATGGGATTGGTTGTGGAAGAAAGAAGGTCGTTGATGTGAAGAAGAAACAAAGTTGGTGCTAGTACTGAACCCTGTGGCACTCCAGCATTAATTTCGTGAAAGCTTGAAGAGTGGCCATCAACAATGACTGATATACGTCGATTAGAAAGATAACTGGAGAGCCAAGAGCAGAGTTTAGTTGGAAGACCGTAGGAGGGAAGTTTATTAAGAAGTGCGTCATGCCAGACTTGGTCGAAAGCTTTAGATATATCAAGAGCAACGATCTGGGACTCACCTAGAAACTCAAGAGACTTGTTCCAGTTGTGTGAAACGAAGGAAAGAAGATCTGCTGTAGATCTCTTGTGACGAAATCCGTATTGACTGTCATGTAAAATTTTATGTTTTTCTAAGTACCTAAGAATTTGCGAGTTAATGGATTTCTCCATTACTTTACAAAGCATTAAGAGGAGTGAAATGGGTCTATAGTTGGATGGAAGAGATTTAGATCCTTTCTTGGGAATGGGCTGGACACGTGCAGCTCCCCAGCTGTCTGGAAATATACCCGTGTCATAAGAAATTCGATAGAGCCTGGTTAAAATAGGTGCAAGTTCAGGAGCACATTTTTTTAAAACGATTGCTGGTATTCCATCTAGCCCAGACGATTTGTGTTAAGAGAAGAAAGGATACGCTTGTGTTTTACCTTAAAAATAATATTGGGCATTTTGTCAGGAACTGGGGGAACAGTTGGAATTGGATGATTGACAGGTGGATGAAGGGTTGAATTGGCAGCAAATTGTTTAGCAAATAGTTCGGCCTTTCCTTTAGATGTAGAAATAATTTCATCTTCCAAAGTTAATGGTGGAAAAGAACTGGTACAGAAATTTCTACTGATGTTTTTAGCAAAGGACCAGAAGGATTTGCTGCCATTTGAGCAAGAAAGTACTTTGTTTTTTATACGGATATCAAAGGAGTCCTTGGCGTCTGAGATTGTTTGGTGGTAGTGGTTTCTTGCTTCAATGCTGACCAGTCGGTTTTCTGGACTAGGATCCTGTAGAAACTTCTTGTGAACATGAACTTTTAAAATTCTAGCTTTGTCACATGTTTTAGTGAACCAAGGTTTGTGATTAGAGGGCTTGATGGTTTTCTTTGTGTGAGGTACATAGGTTTCAACGCTCAATAGAATTGACTCGGTCAGTTGGTTACAAATTTCGGAAGGATCCTGGGAAGAAAAGCAGATAGTGTCCCAAGGGTACGTGGCGTCCCTAAGGCCATCCCAGTCGGCTGAGTTGTAGTGCCATACGGTGCGTGGTGGCATGGATTCATTTACCTCAGGATGTACAGAGTAAGATACAGTAACCAAGCCATGACCTGAGCGACCTAGAGGGGCAGTAACAGATGCTTCATAAAGTTCAGGGTTAGAAGTAAGAAAAAGATCTAAGGGGTTTGAGCTATAATTTGGCACTCTAGGAAAGTAGGAGGAGTTATAATAAGGTTGGTAAGAGAATTACTGACTACGAAGATTTCGGCTGCTCTGCCTTGAGGGTCAGTTTTTGAAGAACCTAGTCAATCCTTATTATGGACATTGAAATCGCCAAGCACGATTACTTCGGCCATTGGAAACTGGGAAATTATACTGTCGATATTTGTTGAAAGAAAGTCAAAGAATTCGACATAGGAATTGTCAGATGGAGATCGGTACAAACAACAGATAAATTTAGTAGAAGACCTAAGGGAAAGTTTGAGCCAAAGGACATCGGGCCTACCCGATTCAAGATTAGAAACTCGAGCACAAGCCAGATCGTTGCGAACGTAAGCACACACGCCCCCGTGTGGGCGAAAAGATGATATAAGTTCATAGCCTGGGAAGAGAAGGTGGCTGGTTGAATTAATATTTTTCTTAAGAAAATAACAACGACCATTTATTAATTACTAGTATTTTAGTCAGTTTAAAAGAAATTTTAATGATTTTAAATAAAAATCCTTCTTTTACAACAACAAGATGATATAATACTGGTAGGATGTGAAAAAAATGGTTTACTTTAGTCTAGAGTTAATCCTGAAAAATATTCCAGGAAAAACCATCTAATAACCTTAATAGTTGCTTTAAAAAATTTAACACAGTGATTATGGATAATGGAAACAACGAGTTATAGGTCACAGAATGTCGTCATAACTGACCAGAGGCGTTATTAGGATTGTTTAAAAACACAAGTTTTATCATTACCATATTCAGTTGAAATAAGTGTTATTGAAAGTAGCATTATAAGCAACTAAGAATTTTTTCTGTAAGTTTTAAAAATAGTGGCAGATAATACAAAATCTTTTAATTTTGTGCTTTTTTCCATCAAATTTACATTTTGCAATAACGGCTTAGTAAATAGGCATAGCTATATAACAGCCTACTTATCTTTAAATAGACATTTGGAATAAAAATATGTTAAACGGAATTTACTTAAAAAGTATAAAAGATAAGTATAGGCAACCTATACACCATTTGAAAGAGCATTTGGTTTGTCATCGTGTGGTGTAAAAAAATGCAGGGTGTTTCATTTAAAATAAGAGAGATATTGCAATTTGACTTTCTAAAAAATTAAAAATATTTTTGATCACCCTGTATAATCTATGATCTCGATATGACCTACGTATGATAAAGCAGACTTTTCCCAATCTTGTAACCAATTTAAAAGTTTAAGGAGTTTATATTGTTAAAATAAAATTAATTTAATTGCACCCCTGCATTTTGAAAAAAAATCAAATATCACAAAAACGAATAAAATTAGACACTTGGAACTATTAAAAAAACTTAAATTATTTTTTTATGTAGAATCTAAAACCGTCATAAAATATAGGGTGTTCCATTTAAAAAAATGTAACTTTGATACGTCACACTTTTTTGAGACATCCTGTATAGAGTAAAATAATTTTATACTGTGGCCTCATCCGACCTGTATATGTTTCAGTATTTACTTTTTTAAAAACCCCATGGTTATCCAGCTACAGACCGTGTCGAATATGGTGGGCCACCCTATATGTCTGTTCATTCAAGGTCATTATTTTTAGTCACATAATAGTATATTATAAGTATAGAAATATCAGATAAGTATTGGAAAAAGTCGTCCATTATTCTCAAAGAGACCTCTTAATATGATAAGTAAAAAGTATAAGACAAAATCTGGGTCTCAGTCAAATAACAATTATTTTTGAGACAAACGTTACACGTGTTTCGCCCTCTCGGGCATCATCAGACCTACAATAAATAGAAAAAACCTAATATATGCCAATAAAACAAATAAACTTAAATTACCTTTGAAACAATAAGACATTATCTAAACATAATATAATTTAAAACACATCACACTACATATTAAAATGACAACAATGAATGAGGTTAGATCCACGGGCAAAAAATTATAAAATAAAACAAAAATTTAAATTAAAAAGTTTTACGCCAACCGGGTTCGAACCCACAACCTTAAGATTTCAAGTCCGAACCTCTACCATTAAACCATCAAAGCTTACGAATTACGAGTCTTGTAAGTTATTGAAGACTAAATTTGGTTCGAAATTGAAAACGTCATTGACGCACTTTAAGACTGGGCTTTTCTTAGCTCTGGTTATTTCCATCTTCTCAAGAAGGTCCACTTTCTTGCTTTTCTGACACTCGTGCAAAATCTTTACATTTCCTATGGCTGAAAATGTGTGCCCTGATTCTAGTAAATGGTTGGCAAAGGCTGATTTTGTGTTCAAAATCCACCGAACCCGGTTGGCGTAAAACTTTTTAATTTTAATTACACATTTACATTTGACATTAAATGTCAAAACATGTTTTGACATTTAATGTCAAAGTTTTCAGAATATCCTAGAAAAACATAAAAATTTTAAATTTTAAAACCTAAAGAATAGTAAGTTTTTATTTTTATTAGTTTTATTTCATTTGTCTTGACAACGGTGGCAGATTTGCCACCGAAACGTCGATTATTAATTATCTTTTTACTTGTTTAAACTTTTTTTGGTTTTTTAGTACTTTTGATTTTATTTTGGCGTGTACCCAAATAAATACCATCCATCTAATTATTTATAGTTGTATAATTTTCCTTGATTCTTAAAAAGTTTCTTATTAACCTAATAGAAGCCGTCAAATTCTTGTATAATTTTGTGTACATGTAGTTTGGAGTATCTACTTTTAAATACACAGCATGAGCCATTGACATTTTAAAGTTCCTTTTTGGCCAAAATAGTGGATTTCTATCCCATACTGCGGGGCCGACGGTTTTTGTTTTGAGTGCACCGTTCGGGTATTCAACAGTGTTGCCAGTGACTTTTTCGGGTATTTTTGATGACAAGGGAAAAAGGGATTTTTAAAGTAAAAACGGGAATTTTTAACAATTTAAAAGCTAGTCTACTCTGATCGCCATATAACGTCCTTAACGTTGAATATAGCTATAGTTTTGAAATATTAGAATGATGTAAAAACACCTTTTTAAAGATACGTTTAGATCTGACTTCTACTGCATGATATTTACCTCAGACAGAAGTTCTGGCTAGTGTAAACAATCAAAAATTTATATCAGACATACATTTCTGACCGTTTACATTAGCTAGAATTTCTATATGACATAAATATCATGCAATAAATGTCAGATGTAAACGTACCATTTCTTTTACTTACTTTTTTATTTAAATTCTCGATTTTTATAAAACATTTTCTTATAGTTCTTAGTTTCTATGGCGTAGAAAATAAATATTTTGCCAATCAAAAGGCTGCCTTCAAACGGGACCTTACAGCACAGGGATTTATACCAAAAGAGGGATTTCTTGGAAACACGCGGTGGCGAAACCCACCTGGCCACACTGGTATTTAATTCAGTAGCATGGTAGCCATTCATGGGGTGTGCAACTCCTTGTTATATTTTTTTAAATGTATTTTCTATATTAAATACTTAAGTATCTTATAAAATTAGTAATTTAAATTCATTAAATCCTGTAAAGTTGTACGCATCTGGGACGTAAAAAAAATAAGGTAAATATAAAAAAATCTCTTAAAAACGTAAAAGTATTTCTAACGGACATGTTTATACAGTGTGAAAAATTTTAGTTGTTCGAAAGAGATCACCATTTTTAGCAAGACAATATTTCAATCTGTTATTAAATTCGGTTCTCTTTGGTTTTCAAGCATTTGAGGTGGTTTGAGGTGGAAATTTTGAAAAAAGGCGGAAATGCAGCAGAATTACAGACTTGTCGTTTCTCAGTTAATGGAGGTGCAAGTGGCACCTCATCATTAAACATGCACTTCCTACAATTTTGTTAACAGCCGATGGTTTCAATCTTTAAAAAAAGATTAAAAATTGTACTTTTCACTGGTACAGGACCTCCTTCAAATAATGCAAACCTCCATATTACCAGCATAGTACGACTTAATAATTTGTACTCTTTGTCAACGATATTGACCAAAATATTTAAATTTAGAAAGATTAGCAGCAGTTTGCAAGATAGCAAATGGCTTGCCAGTAAAAATAAATAACAAAGGATTTAAGTCAATATATTTACGTAAATATTAAATGTTTTGGTATTTGATAAATTTATTGCTTTAAATGCATCAAATATCGCGATTTTTAAAAGTTTTTTTTGCCGATTAGGGCTACACAAAACTGAAGCAATTTCCAAAGAAAAAATAAACAAGTAATTTCAAAAAAAATATAATTAAAAAAAAACGAACATAAAAGTATTTCTAACGAAATTTCTTATAAAACTTAAAAACTTATTTAAAATCTTAGTTTATAAACTTCTTAAAAATACCACCATTTTGTGCAAGACAATATCCCAATGTGTTATAAAATTCAGTTCTTGTGATTCCAAGTATTTTAGGTGTTATGTTATGTTATGCCTATAAGAACTTGACTAATTTTTTGTCAGAGTTCATCTAAGTCATTAACATAAATTTGTTGCTTAACATGTCCCCAAAAAAAAATCAATTGGTGCCAGATCCGGTAATCTAGGAGGATATTTCAAACTTACTTATAATTTTCAATGTTGTACTTCTAACTGGCACAGGACCTCCTTTAAATAAAAATACAAATCTCCCGAATCTTTCTTCTGCTGAATTACCAGAATAGTACCACTTAATAATTTGATCTCTCTGTTCAACGGTAAACCAATATTATAAAAAGAAATTGCAGCAGTTGGCAACACCCCAATCAGCTTGCAAATGAACTCTTTTCAAATGCTTCATGCGTCGTGCCGGTTTTGGTTTCCATCTCCCACTTCTGCAGGAAAGGGTGGGAGTGCGAGCAAGGCGTATACATACATATGGCATCATTGCATTTGAAAAATCGGGGAGTATCTTATTTTGTGTTACTTTCTATCTTAAGGCAAGATCGCTTTCTCTTTTTCCACTTGTTAATTCCAATGGTTCGATAACGATTTTACAGACTTATATACAGAATCAGCTTAATAACATAACACATAGGCGATGGAAAGAAAAGAAGAAGACAATCTAACGTGAATACCTGCATGTAAATACATCTGATTGGATTAGTCACATACGTCCTTTTTTGTTGCTTTATTCGACAATATTCCAATACCTACCTGCTAACCAGTATAACTAGCTTCTAATATATTTTATAATCAATACTAAAAATTTTCTTTGATTATTTAGGTAACAACTATGCTACCAGAATCATTTAAAATAATTTTTGATATGGAGAAACATTTTTATTCTAGCCTTAATAACTAACAGAACTAAATATTTTGTATTCCTACCTTTTTTGTTATAAAGAATTATAACAAAAATTGTTAAAAATAACAGTTACCTTTATAACATTTATCGATACTGATGCTAAATCTACAGAGCTTTAAATGAATTCCATCATAACTATATTTTTGGTATACTTATTGACGTGTTTGGTGTACCTGAAAAACAAAGATATTAGTTAGGGATCCCTGGACCATGTTTCCAAGTCATTACTAACAAGCTAATTTTTTGTGAGAAGCTTCATTTTGACGAGACGCCCAATTTTTTCCTTACAACAATTTATGTTGGCGGTGGCTTACAGGGAAGCAGGAATTAAATGTGTAGATTTGACAGATATCAAAAATGTATTACAAACTGTGATTTTCTTTGTTAATTATTAGGATAATTATCTAAATAAACCAATAAATATTTGTCCTAGAAAATTTATGGTTGCATCAGAATCCCCTACCACCAACATGTAGGGTTAATAATGTCGTGAAAAATAACTACTAACCAGCTGATTTTTTTCTGATGATTTAATGATATTTATATTATTTAACACCTACATTGTCCTACAAATTGCGAGGTACGTCATCCTGGTTTTTTGATATTCATCAAATCAACATATTTAATCCCTGCTACCCCTGTATGCTACTACCAACAAAAATTGTTGTAAGAAAAATAGTTGGTCGTCTCGTCAAAATGAAGCTACTCAAGAAAATTAGCTTGTTAGTAATGACTTGGAAAAATGGTTGAGGAATCCCTAACTATATTGTTAGGCTTGTTATTTTACAAATTAAAATAAAAAATACATCTAGCATTTTTGCTTAGTCTCTAAAATAAGGATATAAATTAATTAAGCGTGCATTAGGTTGACAAATAGAAGCCGTACTTTGTAACTCGTAAGAAAGAAATGTCTCCTCTATTTTCTATTTCCTTTTCATTTCGAACTCTGTAGAGTCTTACGGCTTGTTCCGCACTTACGAATCGCCAATACAAACGCCTGGAAATAGAAAGACGATTTGGATTTTTTTATTTCAAAGTTTCCTTTATTGTATGTATAAGCGGATGTTTGCGCGACATTGACACCATCGCCATTGTGATCGAAATAATAAATAAAATTAGGTATATTTAGTTATTTCGAAAAATATTTATATTTCTTTATGTTATGTTGTTATATTGTATTTTAAACTTCAACATATAGATAAGGTTCATTGTTTAAACTTTTCATTAAATCTATATAATTTAAAACACTGTTTAAATTTAATTTTCCCAGTGTAACAAATTATATCGCTAATCTTCTCCTCTTTATATACAGATATTGTTGCTGTTCCTTCTCTTTTAATTCTTGGTAAAAATAAGTGCAAAAAGCTAGATACATTTTTATTAAATAAAGAATAAACTATTTAAAATCCGGAAATTTGATAAGCTTGTATTGGTCCAACTTAATTGCTGCCTAATTCAACTGCAACTTTAATTTTTTTGTAAATTTAAAATCGGTATTACTCTTAAAGAAAATGCATTAAAAAATTGCGGTTTTTACCATTTTGCAGGTAAAAACCGCAAAAAAATTGGGAAATGACAGCTATTTCAATTTGGGTAAAGTTTTTCTTGTTTTTATTTTACAGAATGTAAAAGAAAAGTCCTATTTTTTACAAAAACTTTGTCAAGAGCGACATCCTACAAAAAAGAAGTGTTTTAGTTATATAGTGCTATTCAGTAGAGCATAAAAAAACATGTTTCTTTTATTTATTTTTCAAGATCTAATTTTTTTCAACTTTTTTTTTTAATAATGTTCTTCCTGTATTTAACACTTTATCCTAGAGATCACTTTTTCAGATAATTTTAAATGTTCATAAGTCATTTAAAACTCTATTAGAATTTTATTTAAAAAAAAACTATTAACGCGTTTTTATTTTCGTAAATAATAACTTCTTAAAGTTTCTGTGAGCACAACATATTTAGTGTTTAGAATTTCACTTGTTTTTTCAATTTTTTTAAAGACATTTATCTCGGGACGGTTTTTACTTTGGAAAAAAAGTTATCAATGGCGTAAATATTTTTTGCTAAATGCCCTTTTTTACTAACCAGAGGATAATTGCATCTCCGTAATGATTTGTAATTAGGATTATTTAGGTCATTTATCAATGAGCTTAGAAAACACGTTACCTTTTCTTTAATTTTAATAATTTTAGGAAAAAACATATATAGGGTGTTTCAAAAATTATGGCATTCACATTGGAATTTTTTTTAAGAAAAAGCAAGGTGTAAATCTTATATTATTTTACGAAGAAAGTTTTAAATAAACTTATGTTCTGACTGTATAAATCTTAAGATAAAGGGTATTAAATTTTTTAAAAATGTATTTTTTTATAATATCTGTTGAACTAAAAATTTTAATAAAATTTCATATTTCGCCACTACTGTGTTTGAAACAAAAATAATTTTTATAATTTTTATTTATATCTAAGCAAAATTAATGTTTTGTTTTTCGTTTGTCCGGCAAAATTGGTTTGCACTTAATAAAATATAAAGTATTTCTCCGCATATAGGCATATTTTAAAAATTTGGCGTTTTGGTAAAATGACAAGGTTTATTACTTTAAAAATACAAGAACCCGCAATATATTTTTTTATGTTACTTTTAAAATATTGATATGAAAAAGTTTTTAAAACACAAAAAGGTATCTTCTACCAGAAACCCATTGGTACCCATATGACCATGAGGAGAAATGTTTAATATTTTATTAAGTAAAAACTATTTGTTGAACAAAAAATATATAAAAATAATTGTTGAAAAAAAAAACAGTGGCACACTATGTTTTTCTTTAAAAACATTTAAGTCAAATTCTATTCAAACGCCACTAAAAGAAATAAAAAAATGTTTTACATCAAAAAATGCACCCTGTATTTTTGTCTCTATACTTACTAGGATTAATAAACATGTTAAAGTGTCTTCTAAGCTAACAAATAAATGCCTTAAAAAAACGTTACAAATTATTACGAAGATGCAATTACCCTCTGGCTAGTAAAAAAGAGCATTTAGAAAAAAACTTATCTACGCCAATGATAACTTTTTTTCAAAAGTAAAAAACCGCGCCAAAATAAATATCATTTTTTTATGTAAAAAATAATTAAGATATTAAATACTGAATATGTTATGCTCACGGAAACCTTAAAAGTTATTATTTACCAAAATAAAATTTTATTACATTTGCGACGCTACCGACGCGTTAATATTAGAAATATGTATTAATAATTTCAAGCTGTAAAATTTCTTTCAGAAATGGCTCACTTTTTTTATTCTACTACCCATTAGCATCCTGGTAGTGCGTCGCCGAGCGGAACATAGAAAATCCCATTTATATTTTAAGGGCTCTCTGTACATTTTACAGAAAAAATGTAAGATAACTTTTTGTTGTCACTGACATGAGGAAAAGTGTCAATAAATCAGTGAGTCAGTATTCGAAAGAAAATTAAGAATTACTTAATCGACGAAAAAGTATTCATAATTAAGTGTCATTATGCGGGAAAGAGTTTTAAAGCAGTATCTGAAATGTTTTCAGTTTATTTTCTCACCAAGCCCATTTCGTCCATTTTAACTATTATACATATCGTCAGTAGGTTCCAGTCCAAAGGTACCGTAATAAATAATTGTATATGTTCTACTCAGGATATCAAAAATATAGACGAAAAAGAGAGAACGGAGATTTAAATATTCTACCGAGTAAGGGGTTCTTGGGCAAGAAAAAAATAAACATCATACAATGGTATTGCGCACTTTAAACAAACACAAATATTATTCCTATAAATTCGAAAAAATCAAGAACTGCAGAAATGATGATGATGAGCGAAGAATGGCATTTTGTTTTAAAATGATGAAAAGAGCAAATATAGATAGGAGTTTTTTAAGGAATATTTGTTTTATTAATGAATTCACCCTCAACAATGAACCAAATGTTCAGAATTGTCGGTACTGGAGCCAAGAAAATAATTTTCGCTTTGTTCATACTTGGACAAAATATCCCCAAAAAACCAATGTATGCGTGGGAATTATCGGACACCATATCATTGGACCTTTTTATGGACTAACATCTAACAGTAGAAACCTATTTGGTCTTATTTCAAAATTAAATTTGGTATGGTTCAGCTAGGTCACCTGCTCTTTTACCAAATTACTTCTTTCTGTGGGGACACTTACAAAGTTTAAAATTTAGGAATGTAAACCAGCTACAAAACGCTAATTCGTTAGAATGTAATAAAATTTCGCAATATCAACTTAGCAACGTTAGATATCAATTTTATTATTACTTGGGATATTGTTTAACTGGTAATGGGAAGTTCTTTGAACATTTGATTAATTAATGTCTTTATGTAACTCTCTATTATTATTAAAAAACTGATTGTATTTTATGTTATTTTATTCTTTCACACCTTGTAAAATATTAAGAGTTTTGTTCTCTTTTTCGGATCAATTTTCGATCTTCTAAATTAAACAATTACAATTATTTATTGCAATGGCTTTTAACTCGAATTTACTTACAAAACGTTGAATGGTTGAAATTGTCTGGTCAAGGCTTGATGAGAAAATAATTTTAAAATATATTAGATACTTTTATTGGTCTCATTAAATTCTAGTATATTATGATTATTTTTTAATGATCAATAGTAATAATTGTTATAATAATAATAATAATAATAATAATAATAATAATAATATTTATTTACCCAAAAAATATATACATAAATATGAAAATCACGTACAACATTTAAATGAAAAGTGGTAAATCAATACAATAACCCACTAAGAACTGTTTCGCGCGTGGGTATTTTACAAATTTACCATCTACTATTAAAATAAATACATACCCAAATACAAATTACAATTCGGGGCTATAAAGCTAAGCCAAATATAGCCAAAGATCTAAATGATTTAGCTTTTATCGATATAAAAGGCCAATTTACTATGTTTGCTGATGACACCACTATTTTATGGAACAACAAAAATAAAAATGTATTATACGATTCAATTAATAATGATATTTTAAAAATTAAATCCTGGTGTGATTCTAATTTGCTTACTTTTAATATTAATAAAACTAATATCCTAACATTTAAATGTACTCTTAATAACATATATATGAATAATCAAATTGTTAAATATTCTTCATGTACTAAATTTCTAGGCCTTTTTGTCGATGTTAAACTAAATTTTAAAGATCATATAGAAAAACTATTTAATAAACTAGCATCTAATTGTTATGGTATTAGAATACTCTCTAAAGAATTAGAAGATTTTTCAGTTTTAAAATCTATTTATTTTTCTTTAATTGATTCTATCATAAGATATGGAATTTGTTTTTGGGGAAACTCGTATCAATATTTATTAAATTTAGTATTTGTATTACAAAAAAGAGCAGCTAGATATATCTGCAAAGCAAAGACAAAAGATTTGTGTAAACCATTGTTTAAGTCAAAGAAAATTTTAACTCTTACCTCTATTTATATTTTAGAAATAGTATGTTTAATTTTTTAAAAAATTGTTTAAAAAGTCCTAATAATTCTTTATATGATACTAGAAAAAATCTCAACTTCAACTTCCGAATCCAAATTCATCATTAACAAAAAAATCTTTAATTTATGACTCAAAAAAATGTACAATCATTTGCCCACTGATATTAAAAAATTAAAATTTTTAAAAAATTTAAACTATCTGTTCAAAACTTGTTATTAAGTAAAGCGTATTATGTATTAAGAGAATACTTTGATGATAATTTTAATTAGTCGTACCATTACATAAAGCATGTATCTCATTATAATTAATATTATTATTATTTAAATCTATGAATAAAAAATAAAAAAAATAATGTATACTAAGCAAATACCGGCAGAACAATATATCGAAATAAGAACGTAAATACAAATAATCACAATAAAAATATAAATAAATCTGAATATAGAAGCATATAAATAAGGATGAACCTATAAATAAATGTAAAACATATAAATAAATTTAAATAACACAGCCATACATATATGTAAATTTTCTTTAAAGATACAAGCAAAATATGTGCACATTTTAATACAACATATTTAATAAATAAAAAGTAAACATTTTATTAGTTAAACTAATTGTTACATTAAATAAAGGGTTTACCATCTTTCTATCTCTTATAGTTTCTAATATTCCAATATATTTCCTCCCAATTTCGGGCACACTGTATACTGCCACATTTTTTGTTTTGTTAAGAAAAATATAAAAGTAAATAAACTTAAATGGTTTATTTAAAATTTCATTAATTAAACTTATTGCCCGTAAATGTAAAGGTAGAATTTCTAGTATTGCCGATTACTAAAAGTATCGTAGATATAAATTGTAGAAAATTAAAGTCTAAATTTTAGCACTAATTGTATTACTTTTCAAGATTTTTTTGTAGATTGCTAGGCTGTTTGAAATATAACAACAAAAATATACATATTTTTAAGTTAATTTTGGGTACAAGTGTGAAGGGTCAGTGGAAATGTAGGACAAGTAAAATTTTAGTAAAATAAAGTGCATCAATAATGTATTTATATTTATGTTTTATTTTTATTAATTAAATCTTTATTTATTGTTATTAAATTCTAGATTTTTTTATTTGCTAGTAACTTTTGGCTTAAGTAAAGGGGTATTGTCTAATTGTCACTTGTGCACTTTTTCATTGATTTATTTAATTAAACCGATTATATTTTTTAACACTAACCATATACTTTATCTGGAACATTATAAGAGTCTATTTTTAAAAAGAAAATATTGTATTTTTATTTCTTTTATTTCGTGTAAAATCCTAATAATCCTATTAAAATTTACATATTTAGTACTTTTAACTAAAACAAAATGGTAGGGTTTTCTGATCGTAACAAAATATAAGGGCTTATTTCTAAGCTAAAGGTTTATACAGCGTGCCTACTTAAGTTCGCACCATATGGAAAACTTCTTTATTATTAATTTAACTTATTCCTTATTGAAAGTTCTGCATGGCCTAAAATTTAAAATGTAATCATCAGATTTTAATTTTTAACAGTTATATACGAAGTATATCAAAAAATATGAATTTTGCTCAAAAAAAGGTACTTTTTTTTAACAATATTGAAAATTTTTATTTAAAAAGATGTTTATGATTAAAAATAACATGTGCAATCTTGTTTATTTAAAAAAAAAAACTTTTTTGGGCAATAACGTTTCTGTAAACGTTAACGGTAAAAATATTTTTTTACCGTTAACGCATAAATAATTTAAAAAGTAAAATACCAAGTTTGCATATTTAAAGGAAACTTTTAATTCTTAACATCAATTATAAAAAAATAATTTTATGAAAAATATTTCTTCTAAGCAAAAATGTTTTTCGACATACCTCGCATACAACCACAAAAAATTATTATTTGATGATTACATTTTAGGTTTTAGACCATGCAGAACTTTTTTAAAGAATAACTTTTTTCGTAAAATTAATAATAAAAAGGTTTTCCATATGGTACAAACTTAAGTAGACACGTGGTTTAAATATAGATCCTATCCACACTTTTTAATAATATCTTAAATATTTCCCCTATTTAAATAAAATCAAATAAATTGCATATTCGTGAGCCATAAGAGTAACCTTAGGGATTTTTTTGTTTTGAAAATTACATGTTTAATTTGAATAATATAACAACAACAAAAATATCTTATTAAATAACGTTAATATCTACTCCAAGAAATTTAACTAAAATTGGTGTTTTAAAATGATTAAGTTTTTTAAAAAACTTAACACTCTATACCTTGAAAACGAAAAATTTGAAGACCCATGTTTATGTGACCGTTTTTTTTTTCATAAAAACAGATTTTGAATTAGGGCCTTTTTTTTAACCTAATAATGAATCACTCTGTGGTGTGTCCAGGGATAGGTGTTACAAAAAGAGTAATGGACAAAAAAATTTTGAATTTTGAAATAGCATTTTAAGAAAACTGGTCGCAAGATCCGAAAAGAAAGAAATAAGTATCTACAAAATTTTACAACAATTGGCAACATACATACAGAGCAAGCTATAACCCTAAATATGAAAAATGACCAAGAGTAAGTACTTTTATTTTTTAAATAGATTAAAAATTAACAAACAGATGATTTCAACTATAAGAACATTAGAAACAGACAATAAAACCTATTCTGACGAATTAGTTGGACTCAAGAACAGATTAAGTGGCTTCAATAAAAAAAATTCTGAGACACAACACTCGCGTATGCCGCCATTAGTCCGAAGATCTCAAATACTTGTCATTGGTGATGATAATCTTCGTGGCTTTGCTACTCTCATTAAGAAATTCACAAATCATGCTTTCGATATAAACTGTCAACGACTCTCTAGGCCTACATTTGAAGATACAGTCAAACTATGTAGTAGCCTTGCTCGTAACCATACTGATAACGATTATGTCATTTTATTATGGGGATCTCATAATGCCATAAAAGGAAAGCATATTGACGAGCGATGTCTGCAACTTCTTATGTCCTCATGCAGCGCAACCAATACATTTCTTATCGAACCGCCGCTACATGCTAACAGATATGTTTTAAACAGGATCATTGAACAACAAAATAATATGATTAGAGCAGCTACTAAATCTACTAATAATAAAATAAAGTTTATACCCATTACAACTGTTACAAACGCTGGTGTTTTAAATTATTATGACAAGTCAAGACTAGTAAGATATATATGTTCAGGTATTAAGGATGATATTCTCCGAGTGCAGGCGAATGTCGTGGTTCCTGCTACTACTAACCCTCATCAAGAAAAACCTAAACATGATGGTCATAATAGTGATTCAGCTAGCATCCTTAACCCTAGCCAATTGCCGCAACCTTTGGATCCAGAAGTACATTTTTGTCCAACATCGACCGGGAATCATTAACCAAAAAATCCCACATCACCATGTATTACCAGAATGTTAGGGGACTACGGACGAAACTTGCTGAAATTCATAATAATTCATGCAACTATGAGGCAATTTTTTTATCAGAGACGTGGCTGAATGCTGACATTTATGATTCTGAGGTTTTTGGCGAAGAATATTTAGTCTTTCGTAAGGATAGAAATTACGAGGAACTTAACTGCCAACGTGGGGGAGGAGTGTTAATTGCAATATCCTCTATACTTAAAGCGTCCATCATTAACACTCCTACTCACCTCCTTTACGATGATATATGGGTGCGCATAAAAACATCCAAGAATGTAATTATTGTGGGATGCGTATATTTTCCTCCAAATTCCAAGCCTGAAACTTATCAGTCCTTCTGTAACACCTGCGAATCGTTAAAAAATAAATTTGAGGAATCGAGGTTTGTATTGTTCGGCGATTTCAACATTCCTAATATTGAATGGTCATATGAGGATGACATCCTTGTTTCTGGAACACTTTCGACTCCAAGTGCTGAGATTCTTATCGACACAATGTGTTTTCTTGAATTGCAGCAGTTAAATTCAATGTGCAATTGCACAGGAAAAATTCTAGACCTCGTATTTGCAGACGACCTTACAGACTTATCCTTGCTGCCCTGTGTTAGTCCTCTTGTCAACCCGGATGCCTACCATCCACCCCTCGAATTAAGATTTTCTGAGCAATATATGCCCCCTTAAAGCTCAAAAACGAAATAAATGTCTATCAGTTTTATCAGGCAAACTTTTACCAATTGAACCAGTACTTCGAGCAAGTGGATTGGTCTTTTCTTACAGCTAAAACTGACATCAATGAGTTGACAGGACTATTCAACGAAGCCTTATTTGACGGTATTGACTTGTATGTGCCAAAAAAAGGATTCAAAGTCAAAAATACCCGAAGTGGTTTGATGGTCCACTACGAAAGATGATTGGGCAAAAAAATAAGCTTTATCAGAAGTTCAAAAGGTCTGGACAGCAGCTGGACTATGTGGCATACTCTAATGTTCGACGAGAGGTTAAAATTCGTACTGATATGTGCTACCTTCTGTATGTTACTCAAACGGAACATCTTATTCCTGAAAACGTCAAACACTTTTGGTCCTTCATCAAGAACTTAAAAGAGATTCCAGTCTGCCAAGCGTCATGAGATATCAGGGTAAAGAACTTACTGATCCTGACGACATAGCTAACGCATTTGCTCAACATTTTCAGTCATGTTATTCCAACCACGATAATTTAGATCTGACAAACAACGACCCAGTCAAATTTGCAAATGTTCTGTCGACCCATCACTTCTCAGCTGATGAGATCAGGAGAAAGATGATGTGTCTGGATTCGGCCAAAGGATGCGGCCCGGATGGCATTCCTCCTATAATGCTCAAAAGCTGTCCCTCACTTGCGAGACCCCTATGTATTTTATTTCAAAAATCGTTTGACTCCGCTGTATTTCCTGATGTATGGAAATTTTCCAATCTTATACCAATTTTTAAATCTGGTGACAAAAGCGACATCGAGAACTATAGAGGAATCTCTCTACTTTCTGCTACTCCTAAACTGTTTGAGGATATAATAACAGAAGAAATATTTATAACCTACAAAAACTACATAATTGATGAACAGCATGGCTTCTACAAAGATCGGTGTACTTCCACAAACCTCGGTGTCTTTCAAAACTTTCTGGTAACCTCAGTTGAAGCCGGTAATCAGGTCGACACCATTTATACAGATCTCTCAAAGGCTTTTGACAGTGTTAGTCATCAACTGCTACTAAGGAAGTTGTCTTGGATTGGCATCTCCGGAAAATATCTCCAGTGGATCGCATCATATTTAACCCAGCGTCGTCAACGAGTGACCGTATGCGGATCCGTTTCTAATGAAGTTTCAGTGACTTCTGGTGTACCACAAGGGTCACACATTGGTCCCGTCCTTTTTCTGTTGTTTATAAACGATGTTTTGTCTTGTTTTAAGGCTTCCAAATGCCTCTTATATGCAGATGATTTAAAATTTTATTCCATAGTTTCTCCGGATTTTAATGACCTGCAATCTGATCTTAATAGGCTAGTGAATTGGTGTAAAAATAACCATCTAAAACTTAATGTCAATAAATGTAAAGTGCTTCGTTTCTATAAATGTAATAATCCGTTAAACAAGAGGTATCAAATTGAATCATCCGATTTGGAAGTAGTCTCGTCTTATAGTGATCTTGGTGTCATCTTCGACAGCAGTCTAACATTCAATCCGCATATAGACAATATTATTAGTAAAAGCTTTAGAATGCTCGGTTTTTTAAAAAGAAATACCAGACACATTTACGACACCAAAGCACTTATGGTACTCTACAACAGTCTGGTCCGTAGTATTTTGGAATACTGCTCAGTCATATGGAATCCACATTATCAATGCCATGTCAACAGGATTGAAAGGGTTCAAAATAAGTTTGCAAAATATGTTTTATACAAAATGCGATTTCCTTATCAAAATATACCCTATGACACAAGACTTCTTCTGTGCGGCATGCAGAGTTTGGAGACTAGGCGAAGGAAAGCACTACTTATCTTTCTGCATAAGTTAATAACTGGGAAAATCAACTGTAAAACCCTATTAGAGCTGGTACTCTTTCTGGTTCCTGCTAGACAAACTAGACAGATGCAGTTATTTTTCGAAATGACGCATCGAACCAATTATGGACAGAGGGCTTTTGTGGATGTAATGCTGCGGAATTATAATAGATATTTCTCGGAGTGTGATATATTTAATGTGAGTGTGTCAGTCATAAAAAGACTTATAGTACAATAACTAGTCAATCAGATTTTTTTATATTCTTATACATATTTATTTGTCATATTGTTTGTATATAATTTATTTTGTTGTTTTTTTCTCTATATCTTTATGTATGTAATATTTTATGATTATGCTATATAATTTGTTGTTGCCTTAAGAATACCATTTAGAAAGTTTATTTCTGTAGAGTATTTATATGAATAAATAAAAAATAAATAAAAAAAAATAAATAAAAATGTATAACAAAATATTATAAAAAAATAGTTTACGTCAAATTTAAAGCAATAACAACAAAAAAAAATTAGGCCATATTTTTAACATACACTACCCATAAGCATTTTTTAAATACTCGTGTAAAGGAGAGAATAAAAAATGGGTTTTTATTTGTCAAGGTAACATAAAAGCTCGTTTACATTACAAGTATCTGCTTATTATTTTATTTTCTTTTTAATCGTTAAACGTAAATAAACAGAAAAAAACTTTTTGTTACTAGATTTATCCCATCCAATAAGTAAAAAATGACTCATTAGTAGTAGTTTTAGATTTAAAAGTAAAAAAAAGCAAACTTCTGTATGATACCTAAATCCACCCAACATTTAAAACTGTTGTACATTAATTATTGTGAGCGTCAGCTGCCGCGACGATGGTGAAATTATACAGGGTGCTCCAAAAAGATTTATATTAAATTTGTGTTTTTTTAAATGAAAACCTTGTATAATAGTTTAGTTTTGTATTTAAGAAATAAAAATACCTTAAATTTTATTAGCAATGCCTATTCAAAAAATGTAAGGTTTTTAAGATATTTAGGGTTTTTCAAAATTCCTTGACTAAAATAAAATTTTAGTATATTCTACCTTACCTATGCTTGACTTTTTATATTACGTTAAATTGCTAGAATATTAATTGTACCATCATCTCCATTTATTTTTTTACCAGTGTCCAGAAATTAATATATTATTTAATATATTAGTATCTGGACACCCAGTATAATTTCTAGTAAATAATTTAAATAAAGGTAATTGTTCACTTAATATTCTAGCAATCTAATATAGTATATAAAGTTAAGCGTACATAAGGTAGAATATAATAAAATTTTGTTTTTGTCAAGAATTTCTTAAAAATACCAAATATCTTACAAATCTTACATTTTTGGTGTAGGTATCGCCCTTAAAATTTGCTTTATTTATACTGCAACAATTTAAACATTAACTAGTATACAGGGTATTCGATTAAAAAAAATACCAGTTTAATATGAATCTTTTTGGAACACCCTGTACAATTCCACCATCGGAGACACAGTTGACGCTTATCACAACGATTCATATATTTTACGAATTATAGACTGAAAGGAAATACCTGACAAAATTTTGCACCTGACTTACCGTCTGTCAATCATATTATCAACATTTAAATGTTGGCCCATAGCTACAGGGTTACGAATATTGACACAGGTTCCCCATTCGAATTCCGGATAGGTTACTAACTTTTTTTTCTGATGAGTTTTGATACCTTATTCTTATGTTTTATTGTTCATAATTTAATTTTTAGACGAATAATTTTTTACTTTTTAGGAATTTTAGTTTATATCTAATTTCTTACTTTTATGCGTACGATGACGTGCTAATAAGTTATTCCTTCGCCTTTTCTGTCTGACAATATTTTTTATAGTATTTTTGGGTGTTGTAAAAGATTGGGTTTATGTGATGAAATAGTTTTGTAATGTATCTTTTTTAATCATAGGCCCTTAATAAAGTGGCAATCCAGCCACAAAACGTTAGGACAAATACAATGGTGATTTTATTTGCCTGTCCCCATCCCGCTATACTACTTTAATTTGTTCTTCCAAAGAGTGCTATAACTAAACTATAATATTAAACAATAAAACCACAAAAAAACAAACGCTTACGGTACAGCAAAATAAATAATTAATAAGTTTGGATTAACTTTAACTATTCACTTTTTAAGCAAAACCGCCAGACGGCTGCATCTACCGATAAAATAAGTAAAAACCACCGGTAATTACAAATGATTTAACATGTTCGACGGTTTTATTATACGTAAATAAATAAAGCCGCCGGACGACGGTCTTCTTCTTATAAATGAGCAAAATCGCCGGTGGTTGTTTACCCAGTGCCTTAAAAAACCGATTATTAAATATGACGTGCATAAAACCTGCAAATGTTAAATACCAATATAAATTATTGTTTTAAATTTGGCTATCAAATACAATTCTCTACAAGATTTTCCCACACAATTTTGTTCTAATTTTAAAAATAAAAATAGTTTGCTTTTGGTTACTTTTTATATTTTTAGTTATAATCCGAAGTGTATATTACCAATCAAAATAAAATTTCGTAAGATTACTTTGGACCATGCGACCAGTTTTCCCAAAATAATATTTAAAAATTTTAAAAATATTGGTCTATTTCTTACACCTATTCACACAGTGTATACTGTATAAGGTAGTAGATGGTATTTTTTGGGTACACGCCAAGTCAGACTAAAAACCAAAAAATTAAAACAAAAAATTGAAATAAGTAAATCAAAAACTAAAAATCGACGTGTTTCGGTGGCAAGTCTGCCACCGTTGTCAGGATAAAAATAAATTAAAATAAAAAAATTAACTATTATTTAGGTTTAAAAATTATTTTTTTAGCTTTTTGTTAAGGAAATTCTGAAATCCTTTGACATTAAATGTCAAATATGTTTGTTTGGTTATAGTGTCATAGTGACGTACATAACTGGTTGCTGGTGTATTTATTATTTATAATACAAAAAATTTATAAGTTAGTAGATTTTGAGTTTTCCTGAAGAGACTTCAGCATCTAGCAAAGTTAACCACGTATTATTTAAATTAACAGATATTAATGCTACACATTTATCTTTATTTAATTATAGGTATGCCCTTTCTTTAATTTTGCGTTTTTTAGAACAAGTTTCCTTTGCTAAAATATTGAAGCATTCCAGTTTATTCTGTGATTGTTTTCAAATGCGTGTTGACAAATTTTAGATTTGTAAAACTCTGTGTTTTTTGTTCTATTATGCGTTTAGCTAATGGCCTACAAGTTTCACCCCTATAAAATTTATCACATTCACAAGGTATTTTATAGATACGTTTTTTTTTATTATATTGTGTGGTTTTGTTTTTGTCATTTGAGATCTTATAGTATTTTGTGTTTCAAGATTATGCGAATATTAAATTTATTTCCTATTCGTTAAATTTTATTTGATAAATCGAAAATGTATGGTAAAAATAAATATGTAATAGGTCTATTTTAATTTTGTCTTTAGTTTTGATTATTAAATTCAAGAAAATATTTGTTTTAAAATCAAGAGGATAATTATTTAATTAATTAATAATTATAAAAATATTTTTCAGTGTATATATTTTCATTAGAATAAATGATTTTAATTCTATCAAATTGACTTTTTAAAACTCCCTTTTTAACTATTGGGTGATTTGATTTAAAATTTAAGTATCTGTTTGTATTTGTAGGTTTTCTGTAAATTTTTGTTTCAAAATTGTGTAGGTCTTTTTTATCTGAATGTCAAGGAAAGGTAGTTGTGAGTTGTTTTCTTTTCCTAGAGTAAATTTAATAGTTGGTTTTTGTGAGTTAATGTGTGTTAAAGAATTATTTAAACAGTGTTCATCATGTTGATAAAAATTTGATTGAACATTTTCCATTAAAATGTTACTTAGTAATGGTGATAAAAGTGAACCCATAGCTATTCCAGAAGTTTGTTTATAAAAATCAGCAAAAAATTAGTTGGTAAACAACATCGATACATACATTAAAAATTCTAAACATTTCGTAGAGAAATTATCTAACATTGACATCGATCCAAATAATACACTGTTAAGTTTTGATGTTGTTAGTTTATTTACAAATGTTCCAGTGGATAAAACAATTACTCCGGCGTTTGTGGACCGATTTTAAAAATTATTTTTTATGTATTAGGGCTGGTTAAGGTAAAGTCAGGATCGCGAAAGAGAAATATACCAGACCTATTTTTTCTCTCTGCCGTACGATGCTTGTGCGGCAAAGCTGCCTCTAGGTAGGGAATATGCTCAATAATAAAGGGGCGCATTCAGAATCGACAAACTTGGGGCAAAATTAACCTTTTTACCGTACTAAAAGAGTTGCTAGTAGTGTTTTTTAGACTACAGTAAAAATCACACGCACGTATAATTTAATTGGTCAAAACCGGCACATTGGGGGGGTCATGGTTAGTTCTGGTTAGTTAAATCTTTCTTTTTTATTTCTTTTTAAACCAATCAAATTACACGTGCTTGTGCTTTTTTACTCTAGTTTGTGTTAGTCTAGTTTTAATAAATCAAAAAGCGAAAAATAAAATTTTCAAGTCGAGCAGTAACATATGTGCTAAATTAGTCGATGTTAATAAATAAATAAACAAAAGCTTTTTATACTTTAATACCACAATATGGTATTACTCGACTTCTGTTTTTATTAGTTTTTACTTTTTTACGTTTTGAAGTCAGTTCATTTTTTTAAAACTATTGATTTATTTATAAAATGTCTTACCCAATAAGGTATTGATGTTCTAATATTAACTCCTTTAACGCCAAAAGTGTGTCACTCATTTGGTCTTCGGTAAAATCATCCGAAATATAGTTTCTTAGACGATGTTGCAATATTTCAAAATTCGTACTTGAATACGCTAAAAATGTAATATAAATCACATGTGTAATAATATTATACATGCCTCCTGTGTATGAAAAAGATGCATGCATTGTATAAACCCAACCCAAGTGATCTAGCTTATTGCCTGGGAACCAAAATTGATACAAGAAATGCGATTCCAAGGATGCATTGTTAGCTTTGTTATATTTAATTAAGTGATTATTGCCTATTACACCTAAAATTAATTATATTTTAAAATAAACTAATTAATTTGAGTTTTGATAAACATTAAAAATTCTATTAGTAAGGCCGTACCGGGGAAAGCATGGGAAATCGGCCTTTGACCCGATTTGACTAATTTTTATTTCAAAGTTTGCTTTCTACGTGAATATATAAAGTGCCAAATATCAGTTTTAAATTACTGATATGTACAAAAAAACAAAAAGATTGTTTTTTAATTGGATGTGATTAAAATATGTTATAGAGATACCTAAAACTCACCTACTACATTCTTTCGAAACTTTTGTTTCACAGGAAATAAAGGAAAGAGTGGTTATGTGGTGTGGAGCAATAACAATTTTTTTTGTAGTTACTTTTTATACAGGGTTAGTAGTAAAAACCGGAACGCTGGATTATCTCAGCAACCGTCAAATATAAATGAACCAAGTTTTGTGCCACGGGGTAACTGAACATGAAGAATTTAAAAATAATATTTGCAAGGTTGCCAAGTTTATAGTTTTCTCTGTAGGTTAAGGAATTTTAAAATTTTAAATGGAATACGCTATTTTTTATTATTGTAATCAATTCCTTGTATCAACTTTATTATAACCTAATTTTATTGTTTTTTTACTCTTTTTAATTTCGGAGATATAGCATCATGCTTTTTTCGAAATTAATACAAAAACAGCTAGATATGGTTAATTATCTAAAAAACGATTAAACCAATATTCATCAAATATCGTACAGAGGTAAAACTGGGCCTTCTAAATTCATAAAAAGCATTTTTACGACGTTTTTAAAATTCTTAAAAAAAAGTCAAGGAAAGGGAATAAGGAAATTAATATATGAAACATCGCCAATGCAATTTCTGAATATAAAATGTCCACTTACTCCCCTGGTTCGGTTGGTTTTTGAGATAATTGACCATATCTAGTCGTTTCTGTATTTAAGCTTGATGCTATATCTTCAAAACTAACAGGAGTAAAAAAACGATAATATCAGGTCATAATAACGTTGATAGCAATTGATTAAAATACTAAAAAACAGTGTATCCCATTTAAAATTTTAAAATTTCCTAACCTACAGAGAAAACCATAAACTTGGCAACCTTGCACACCGTGTATATAGGTCTAAATAACTTTTTTTTTCTTACTGTAACATCTTTGAGCAGTTTTCAAATTTTTCATTTGTTTACCTTTTTCAAAAGTGTCGCAGATTTAGTCTAAATTAATGTATTAGGTTTGGTAATACAAATATTTAAATTATGCTGTTTTTACATAAATATGCTTAAAATGAATAGAAATTAATTTAATTGCAACTAATACTGGGTCGGACTCGGGTTTGTTTCAGAAGCAAATCTTGCTTGTGGGAAAAGTCGTTCTTTTAGTTAAATTGCTACGCACTTTCTTAAAAGTTTGTATGGTTAAAAATTGATGTGACTATGTGTGATAAGTCACAACAATTGTAAAAAAGAGAAAGACATTTCAAAAAAGAAAGGTAAATATTGTAAAACAATTTAATCAGTGCGCCAGTATAGTTCACGCTGAGCAAGTTGTAAGTGTGTCTGCAAATCTACGCGCAGCTCAGGGTGAGGAATAATGAGTCCGTTTTGGCGCCACCAGTTTTTCTTACAGACTACAAACTAGAAGTCCCTTTAGGTGTGATAGAAACTTGCTTAGCGATCTTATACTATTGTTCAAAGGTTAAATAAACACATAAAATATTTTCACAAAAAAAAATATTCGGGTAAGCTAAATAAAGAAAACAAAAGCGCAATTAAAAATTAAATCTGTTATTAAAAAAAAAAAATTTGCGATATTTACAAATAAGAATTTATTTTTTTATGACACCTATTATAAAACCAAAATATACAATAAATATGGCTTAAAAGTTATTTTTCTTTAATATATTTTATTAAAGAGAAAAAAAAACCAAACAATTAAAAATTAAGAAAAAAGGTGTTTTTTTATTTGTAGGCTTAGTTTTTTTTAATCCTGAAGAAGCAGTCCAGGTAAGGTAGTCCAGATATTTAGGCTTTAGACAATCTTGAAACTTTTTGGTAATAAACTAACTTCAAGTTAATTGACTTCTAAAAAAGGACTTCTTGTTACTAGGTAAGTCCGGTTATAAAAAAAGTCCAAATAAAAGAATCTCAATAAAAGATGAAACCAGGTAACACGATCAGGATAAAAAAATCCGAGTAAAACAAAGTCCTACTAAAATCGGTAGGCATTAGAAACAATAAAAAAAAACAAAAACGGTGCATATAAAATTACCGGCTAAAGGCCTTAAAGATATCATTAAAATAATTTAAAAAAATGAACATAACAAAAGTGGCTGAAGGCCTGAGCAATGAAAAATATCACGTCTCATAAACCTATAAAAATTTCAAACTATTTAGCGAAAAAAAATACATATATACAATTAAAATTGTATTTGTAATATTGTTGTCGACAGGAAATACTAAAAAGTCAAATTACTTTTATAGATAAGTTAGGAAAAGGTAATAACAAAAGTAATAAAAATATTTGATATAATAAAAGGCACAGCTACTGCGCATCGATTAACAAGTAAAGAAGTCAAAAGAAAACTAAAACAAAAACTAATAAAAATTAATTAAATCAATTAAAAATAATTTAATTAATGCGCCTGTCTGACATTTAATAAAAAGTTCAACTGTCGATAATAATACCACAAATAAAAATATAAGAACCTTAATTTACTTAACAAATTAATATCGGTCACATGAAAGCTTGATACATAACACAGCCCTACTTAAAAATAAAGTCTATTATCATTACATAGTAGTTAAATTAAAGCAAAAAAATACTTAAACTTTTATATTGTTTCAACATTTTAAAGTTTACAACCAATAAATAATATTCTGCAATAATAAGCAATAAGCCATAATAATAAGCATTAAAAATTAAAATTTATAATTTAGGACTTGAAATTTATACGTTGCACATCAAATTAAGATCAATAAACAATATATTTTAAATTAAATATGAAAAAATGAAGTGGAGTAATAACATATGGTAATAAAGTATAAAAACGTCAGCTTATTTGCATTGCAAAAAAATTATAGCTACTAAACTAAGTGATATAAAACAATAAAACTGTGTATACCTGGAAGCCTAAAAATAACCCAAAAGGATAACATAATTTAAACAAAAAAAAAACAAACCAGGATTATATTTTAGTCAAGATTTGCCCTTAAATTTATGTGTTTTTAGGTGCTAACGTTTTGACATCTCAATAAACTGTATACCAGTTTGAAGCCTTAAAAGAGCCTAAAAATATGGCATATTTTTGTTTCAAAATGTTTTATTATTGGGAAATACTGATGTGTTTTTGCTGGCCTTAAGCTTAAGCTAGCAAAACCACGAAGTTAAAAAAATAATACTTGCTAAACTAAGAAATATTGGATATTAAAACTATGTACACCTAAAGCTTAAAAATGGCCTAAAATGATGACATACTTTAAACTTAAAACACACAAAATATATTTTTTATTGAGGATAAGAAAATATTAAAATATTTTAAAATATGGTACGCGATTCGACTTTGAATATCCTTGGGTGTTTTTGGGTACTAAAGTTTACAAATCTGAATAAGGTTTATACAAAACAAAAGCCTGACAAACACTTAAAAAAATTAAACCGACTATACAAAATAAAATAAATTAAACTCACTAAAAGTTAAAATTATTAAATTAAAAATGAAAATGAAGTCGAGAAATAACATATGGTATTGAAGTATAAAAACTTCTGCTTATTTGGTTATTAACATTTAGAAGTTTAGCGCATATGTTGTTACCCGATTTCATTTTTTAAATTTATTATTTTTAACTTTTAGTGAGTTTTATTTATTATTATAAAGTCTAATTTTTTTGTTAAAGTGATTATTTTTCGCTTTTTAGTTTATTTTTTGCTTTGCAAATTATTATTATTAATATTAAATCGGTAACGGGAAAACTACATTTAAAAGTACAATGACGTGTTATTTGATTGGTTTGAAACGTTACAGATGGTCATGCAAAACTGTCACATTGAAAGGCCATGGTTAGTTCTAGTTTTTTATAATTTCTTAATAAAACGAGTTAAAAAAGATTTAACTAACCAGAACTAACAATGACCTTTCCCCCCCAATGTCAATTAAATTACACGACCCTGTGATTTTTATTTTTACTGTAGTTTCTTTTTCAGTTATGTAAAAAGAATAAATTTTGTTAAAGGATCCAATACCAATTTGTAAACTGCCCTCGTGCTATTGTAACATTTGTTAGTTACAGCAGTAGAGGGCGATAGTACAGCTTTGTCGTACGAACAATGTACGGCAGAAAGAAAATAGGTCTAGTACTTTTCACTCTTGTGATTCTGACTTAGTTTATTATAAAACCACCGCGGAAATGCACTCCTTCAAATAAAAAAAGAATTTTTAAAATCGGTCCACAATTGACGGAGTAATCGCGTAACATACACAAAAAAAAACATATGGGACGAATTGATAACCTCCTTCTTTTTAAAGTCGGTTAAAAAGAGCCTAAAAAATATGGCATATTTAAACTAGAGAAAATACTTTTTTACCAAGATCTTGGCATGGTTCTGCAAGCTTAAGCTAGCAACAGCAAAACCACGGATTTTTCTAAGAAAACAGGGACCAAAAAAATTGAAAATGGGATAATAAAATACCCTAAAAAGAGCCTAAAAATATAGACCTTAATAGGATCCAAAATTAAGATGTGGTTCTGCTAGCTTAAATAGTATACGTTTAGGACATATGTTCATAAAAAGTTTTTTTTTTCATTGCAAAAATGTATATACATGTGTATATTACACAGCATAAGTAATCAAGTGTGAAACAAATAGAAATCGTTTGTATTTGCTTATAAAATTGTCGTCTATAAAAAAGTGCATGTTCCTAAAGCAGCAGTAAGATTCACTAAATGTTCAAGGATGAACAGGGCAAGTCGAAAAAATTATAAACTTCCTACAGGTGTTACAGAATGGAATAAAAGTTATTTGAAATTTTACAGGGTGTTTCTTAACTACGGTACGAAACTTAAGAGGGTGATTTTTTTAATGTCTTTATTATTTTTATTAAACAAAGGTCTTATGAACATATGTACGCCACTGACTTTTTATACAGTTTTTACATTTATTTCCGATTACACAATAAAAATGCAACTTTTTAGTTTTCTGTAATTTCTTCGTATATCGCTTTGTTTTCGAGAAAAAAAATTGAATCCACTTAGTTATACAAAATAGTATCCATAAACAGCATAAAATAAAATCCAAATTTATAAAATAAACAATTTTGATTTTAGTAAAGAATGAAAATGACGATTTTTGATCAAATACATGACTGCTCATTTATCTTAAGGCAAATAATTGTTTATTTTTTATTTTTGTTTTTTTTACCATGTTGTCTATAGGTATAGTATAGTATATGTATATAGGTATTATTAGAAGAAATCTAACTGGCATCATTTTTTTTTAACAAAGCTAAATACGAAAAATAAAAATAAAAAGTTGTATTTTTAATTGCTTAATTGAAAAAAAAAATAAAAACTTTATAGAAAGTCAGTGGCGTACTCTTTTTATTAATATTATTGGCTGTGGTGTGCACTGATACACCACTGGACTCAATAATCTTAATTTAGGAAAAGCTTTACAGGCACCCCATTACATTAAATAAGTGTACCAAATTTTATCTGAATTGGCTAAAGGGTTTTTAAAATATTTTAAAAATATCTACTTTTTTTTATTTGACGCCATGTATCTCAGAAATGAAGCAAGTCCAGACATGTGTTTATAGGAACTTTTTTCATCAAAAGACATGGGAAATCATCCCGTTAAGTTTCGTACCGCAGTTAGCTGTAGTTAGAAAATTTAAGAACGTATTTCTACGCTAATTTTATGATTTTTTTAATATAAACATAGGTCCGCAGATGTTTTGTTTCTAAGATACAGGGTGTTAAACTTAAGAAAGAAAATCGGGTTTTTAATAAAATCCTAAATATGCCTTTCCGATTTTAATTAAATTTGGCTATGGTATTTGTTAAAACAGGATGTTAATTTAGCTCTAACCTAAGTGAGATCAGTGGGGGCGTGACACATCTTAGTTAATATTATTGATAAAAAATGTACGCTACTGACTTTTTGCAACTTTTATATTTTGTCCGTATGAAACATCTAAAAATACAACTTTTTGTTTATTCATATTTTTACATAGCTTGCTTAGTTTTCCAGGAAAAATAAAATTCGCTAAACTGTATAATCCTGGACCATAAATGGGCATTTTTTTAAATTAAGTGTTATAACTTTTTATTAGCAATTATGTAACAATAACAAAAAATACCTTTTTAAAAACCATTTATATCTAGTGACAAATTATACTAAAAAAGTGTTTTAGACATTTTTAAGTTTATCGCCCTGTATCCTAAGAACCAAAAATTTGAGGAGCCATGTTTGTATATTTTTTTTCAGAAAAATGGCTTAGAAGTACGCCCCAAAATTGTCTTACCGCAATTAGGGAACACCCTGTATAACTAACAGCCCAATTCTAACTAGAAATTTGTGTTTCAGAGGTCAAAATTAATTAAAAACCAAGTAACTCATCTTCAAGTTCGATTTTTTATTATAATTTTATTATAAGTGATGATATTTCCGTTATACACATCCTTTTAATAAAAACATTTTTTTTGTTGAGTTTATGAAAAATTTTTAAAACATGTAATAAATATTTTGTGCTTTTAAGACAGAAAAAAAGAATAAAACGGAAGCTGTTTCATACAACCTAAAAAAGAAAAGAAGGTAAAAAATATATTTTTTTAGTTTTCGTTAACTCTTTTGACTTTTTAAATAAGGATCGGTTTTTTAATATAATACTAATAGAAAAAAGAATAAAGCCATAGTTGTGTGATACAACCAAAAAAAGAAAACAAGTTAAAAAATATATTTTTTGGATTTCGCAAGCTCTTTCGCCTTTTTTTTATAAAGATAGGTTTTCTTATGAAGGTAAACAATATTTTTAGGTTAATTTTTTTATTGCATATTAAATCAAAACTGCTAACCACATAACAAAACCCATTTTTTACCCAATATTTTTATATTTTTGCACACCTAACACACAGAAATATAAAAAACATCCATTAAGCGAAAAAGTTTCTAAAATTACTATCCTGTATTTTTTCTTAGACTTACCAGTTACACCCAAGCCTAATACAGCTAAGGTAGTTGAAACACCAAGCATGTTTGCAAATACTTTTCCTTTCTTAATTTGTTTAAGGTATATCTTCTTAATTACCTCATCCTTAGAATTCCATATTTTGTCTTCTTTTTCTGCAAGGTCATGAAGTAATTTTAAAAGATTATTTTTAAAATATATTACTACTTTAAATCCAACTTTGGTGCCATTAACTACTATTGAAAGACTCATCATAATGATTTCAAGGGAATATCCTTTCAGTATTAATCTTAAGATTTCCAAAACAATAAGAACATAAAACATAATATAGTTTATTTTTAATAAGAGTGAAAATATGCAAAATATTTTATTAAGTAATGGATTTTTGGTTAAGGGTTTTTGCCATAGCCCAGAAAATATCATGTAACCCTTAGCTATATTTATAATTTTTTCTTTCTTAACTAAACTCATGTCTGATCTGCCAGTAGACCGAATGCTCAACTACAACTACAAAATTTTATTTTTAAGTTTCTTCTTTGATTTAGACTGGACTTTTAAAATCGGAAGTTTTATATTATTCGTTTATTTTTTCTTTTCTGGATCTAAATAAATAATTAATAGGTTATTTCTATTTATTTCTTTCAAACTTTTATTTGATACAGGTTGTAAATAATTAAAAGACCGATACCTAGCAAGTATGTTTTTATTATGTAAAAAAACTGATTTACTCAAATAGTTTTTTTATATTTTTTAATACAAGTTTAAGTATAAAAATAGAAAAAGTAAAGATTTATTTTACAAAAAGTTGAATATTTGATTATTTTTTCATGCTATTTAAAAAAGTATTTTTATTACATTTTAACACAAAATTGATTAAAAAAGTGATTTTAAGCAAAAATATGTTATACTTCTTTTTCGTAAAATTAATATTTTCCAACTAATTCGCGGTAGAAAGTAACAATTTTTCGACAAAGAAGTCGACGTTAAACACACAACAAATATTATATATTATAAAATTATAAATTTTATCAAAAAACTGTAAAAAGCAAAATTGTAGCTCCTGAAAACACAAACAAAATTATTTTTTTATAATTTTTTTAAACCAATACTAACTGAAATACGACTTACTGAGATTCAAAGTCAAATAACTGAAAAATGCTGCTGTTTTTAAGGAAAGTTCATGATATATTTTTGAAGTACATAATTAGACCTTTTTTCTAAAAAAAAAGGAACTTTATCATAAAAATTAAGTAAATTTTAATAAAAATAGGGCCATTACCTAATTTTCTTTACGAAATAATCAATGAGAAGAACTCCCTAACTACTACTTTTGCAATGTTCTTTATACAGGGTGACCCACCATATTCAATACTTTTTGTACCTGGATACCCATAGGCTTTAAAAAAACTAAGTTGGGGTACATACAGAGCTTAGTATAGCATAAGGAGAGATCCCTAAATAAATTTGTCAACTTTAACATCGAGAGAGGCCTATATACAAATGTACCTTTAAAATAATCGTTAGTCATTGTCGAGGCTAAATTGAGAGACAATGAAATATTTTTACAACGAAGTTCGTTACCCCTGGTTATTGTGTCTGTGGATCATAGAAATCCTAATGGTTGAGTTTTGACCCAATGTTTATAAAGCAAACTGGCCTTTATTTTAAACAAGGAATCTCCTGGTAAAATTTTTCGCATTTGTTTAGAAACACCCTGTATACCATTTGAAAGAGAATTTTATTTGCATTATATAGTTTAAACAAATATAGGGTGTTAATTATTTATTATGGGAGAGTTATTGCTATTTGATTTCTTAAAAATTAAAATTATTTTCTAAGCTCCCTGTACAACATTTGATCATGATATGTCTTACGTATGATATGTCAAACTCTTTTTAATCTTGAAAAAAATTCGAAGTTTAAAGAGTAATAAACTAATGTTGAACTAAATTAATTGCACCCTTGCATTTTGTTAAAAAGTTAAATATCACAAAAACTAATAAAATTGAACACTTGGTACTATTAACAAACTTGATTAATTTTTATATGTGGAACCCAAAACCGTTATAAAATATAGGGTGTTCCATTAAAAAAAAACTTTAATACGTCACCCTGCTGACACACTAGACTTAAATAATTTTATACCGTGACCTTATCCGACCTCTATACAGTGTGTCCCAGGATAGGTGTTACAAGAGGACAAAGGGACCAAAATTTTTTAATTTTCAAATTGGCTTTTGAAAATATTGGTCGCATGGTCTAAAACAAAGAAATACAAAATTTTACCTCGATTGGTATTATATGGGCGAGGTATTAGTAAAAATATAAAAAATGCCCAAAATTAAAGTACTTTTATTTTTTAAAAACAGAACCAAATTTCGTAAGTAAATGCTGTTCAGAATTAAATTTTGTGTCAAAATTAAAAGTAAAAGCAGTAAAAAAACACTTAAATAATCTACACAACAAAGCGAATTTTACAAAAATCTTCAATTTGTTTTCATTTTATTTAAAATTTTGCTGCTTCTTGTCCAGAAATTAGATTTTAATGCGTCATGTAGAAAAATGACAAAAACTTTTTTTTACTTTATTCTTTACCTTTAACTTTTGACATAAAATTTAATTCTCTACAACATTTACATATACAATTTTATTATATTTTTAAAAATTTGTATACATTTTTAAAGTTTTACATTGTCTAAAACCTAAAGACGTTCATTTAAAATAATAATAATTTTTTTATGCGTTAACAGTGCAAATTTAAGTTTGTACATTGGTGTATACTTATTTTAAGATGTAATATGTACATAGAGCTTAAGAACCGTCAAAACAGCGAAAAGTCACAGAAACGCTCGATATGAAAAAAAATGTTTTTTCTTGAAAATGAACATGATTGCATATTTGAATGTTATTTTTAATCATGAACATCTTTTCTTTATAAACATTTTTGATACTATGAAAAATAAAGTTTCTATCCTCTTAAGTAAATTTCATATTTTTTGACATATCTTGTATACCACTGCAAAAATAAATATCTAATAATTGCATTTTAGGTTTTCAGGATATGCAGAATTGTTTTATTAATTTTTTTTTCGTTAAATCAATAATAAAAAAGTTTTCCCTATGTAATAAGATGTTGTATAATTGTTTACCTTTTCTTTTTCAAAATACCTCCGAAAATACGTGAGATAAGAAAAAATAGTAAAGCACTAATTTTAGGCTTTTTATGTGTCTTAAATTCATTTGTTAGTAGATTTTTTGTACAGTAAATATTTGGCGAGTTATAGCTGTTTTAAACCTTTTTTTTACGAACGACCACCACCTATTTCGAGCTCTTTAAACATACTTCATTGAAAACCAATAAATCTTCTATCTATCTTGTAAATTAAATTAACAAAGCATAGTTGCACTTAAAAAGCCCCACAAAATCTTAAAAAAAACAACCATAATAATCTACATAATTTTTCTAACATCAGGCATTTTGAATTGGTTAAAATTGAAACCGATTAACAATATTTATACATTAAAAAGAGCGGAAGGGTGAAGGGCAATTTTGATTAGAGGGGTTTAAGGAGGTGGTTTTTATTGTCTTTTTTTGTTAAAAAATTAGGTACTGATTTTATTTTTACAAGTCCTATCTAGGTTTGTATTGGTCGTAAAAATTTATATCCAAAAAAATTGTTTATCTCTTTAAAAGCTACAATTTTGTTGTGCAACCTTTTTAATATATTGGATACCGCTAAGAACGTGTCAAAAAATTGTTACTCTCAATCGCGAATAACTTAAAAAATTATGGTTAAACGAAAAAACGAATATCACATTTTTTGCTTAGAATCACTTTTTCAATCGATTTCAGTGGTTAAGATGTAATGCAAAACTTTTACCCTCGAGATGGGGTGGCAACTAGCCGACCAGAGGAAATTTTAAGCATAGTAAATATTCGAGGTGGGATCCGACTAAAGACGGAAGCCACTGATCTCGTTCTTCTTAAATCGGCCCGACGGGTTGCATCGGTGAATTGTGAGAGAGTACATAGTAGATTGGTGGAGGGGATTAACCGTACGAATTTCCTTGGGACGGCGGTTTGGTTTCCATATCAGTATAGATTTTAATCCTAGGGGTATACTCTACCTTCAGTTAAAATTTCAAGTAAATCCATGTTATACCAAAGAATTGCGAAGTTTTACCTTTTTTGAGCTTCGTTTTACTGACCTATCTATATCATACGGTGATTTATTTTATTGCTTTATATGCTATATTTATATTTCTTCATTTTTCGTATAAACCATAACCAAAAGAAAAAAACTATAATACTTTTCCAACTAGTGCTGAACTTTTCCACACGCGATTGCAGTTGCGGAAAAGGCACTTTCGGTAAGGAAAACATAAAAATAAAATTGTATTCCTTTTTTATTTTAACACAATGCTACCTAACACCCTACTTATACTTATAATTATTGTTGGTAAATGTACAATTTACGGCATTTGGCAGGTTAATAGCGGATTGAACGAGTTTTTTTGTTGTGGGAATATTGGCGTTTGGGGAATGTGTTTCTTTCACCTCTTAAGTTGGTTTGGCCAAAGCAAAATTTTCTTTTAAACATAAAGTGCATGAAAACCCTTCATTGCGATTCGTTATTATTTGGTTCAAAACTTTCGTATTATCGCACTAGTGCGGAAAGGAATGGGTAAAGGTGACACTTTCAGAACTAAAATGCGCGCGGAAAAGTGAACTTTTTACGCGAGTAGGAAAATATGTTTTCCTTTATTTTTTCACCAGAACTAACCAAAAGCAACCTCTATGTAACACTACTTCTACTAGTAGTTTTCATTATAGCCTTTTCAATTTTAAATAAAGCAAATATTTTTACAAAGAATGAACATTTTTTAAAAATATTAAAAATAAAAATTTACTAGTATGCAGTGTGCCCGAAATTGGTAGGGAATGTATTGGAACTATAACAGATAAATAGATGGTTAATTTAGGAAAGTTCTAGGACATTCAACGGCTAAACTTATGCTGTTTTGATAACGACTGTATATTGTTTGGTTTTTGAGTTGAAAAAAGCAAAAGATATGTATTAAAAAAGGTTTTTAATTTTAAAATATTTTTGGAATGTATAAAAAAATTATTTAGACAACTTTTTAAGACTAATGCATTTCTGTGTTCAGATCTTTATTTCAGCGTTTCGGTTTTGAGATACCATAATCAACTTCTGTATTTGTTATGGCGGCCTTTTGATTTTTTGCACATTTTTAAAGAACCTTTTTTTCTCTTTAAAATGATGTTCAACACCTCTGGATTATATTTATTTTCATGTCAAAAATCGTAAAAAATATATTTTTTTCCGAATTGTCCATAACTGCGGAAGCTATTAACTCTATAAACAATTGCCATTTAAGTGTTAACACGCACCTACCTTGGGGAAATCAATGTAAGTGTATTTTTAATTTTTAAAATGTAACTAAACAAAGACGGATATTTTCCTCGTATGCGTCGACACATTAAAATATTTAATAAAAATATTAACCTGTAAACTTCCTACAAGAACCAAAATTATAGTCTTTAAATTGGAACACTAAATTATATTTAGTTACCAATCTCTACAAAAACAATGTTCTTTATACTTCTTTTTAATATCAATCTACGTGCATATAAAAGTAAAAAAAGCTGGACATAAGCTATTAAAAAAATATTAAAAATTAAAAACAAACATTTAAAAAAGTTTTGGGGGTCACCGGTGATATTTTGGATTTGGGGCTTTCATAAGTAACATCACTGGGGCATAATAAAAATCACATTATAATACTTTGCTTTAAATACATATAAAAAACAGTCATGGAAAATAGTCATTTGGCTTATTTGGTTAGAATTACATGTTTTTATAAGATTTAATTTGATTTTAAAGTTTGCTGACCCGCAAAGTATCTACAGGGTGGTTCAAATCATACACTAGTAAAATATGTGCCAATAGAAGCATATTTAAGATGGTTTAAACCCTAAAATTAATGTCAAAATAGTTTAAAGTACTTTTTTTGGAAATTTTAGATTTTCAAAACAGTCTTTTAGGATGTGCCAAATTAATATGAATGTTACTTTCAACCAAATAGTTTTTTCGGCCTATTGTAACGGTTAAAACATTAAAAATGTATTGAAATTATTATTTTTTTTACTAAAATATAGGATTTAGGCAACTCCATTTTTGATAGTTAAGATTTTTAAAACAGTCCTTTAGGATGTGCCAAATTAAAATTAATGTTACTTACAACCAAATATTTTTTTGGCCTATTGTAACGGCTAAAACATTTAAAATGTATTGAAATTATTTTTTTACATAAATATAGGATTAAAACAACTCTAGGGCAATTTAAAAAAAGAGTTGGTGACATATATGTATACATGTATATAATTAAGAATAAAATGAAAGTAAGGAATAATTAAAAATTGCCTTCTTTAACAAATGTAATATAAAAATATCCATTTTCTATAATACATGCAACTTGCGTTTTATTTCATATTTACATTTAAATAAAACGAACGTTTACGGTAACATATTTTTAACATGAAAATACCTAGCACACAAGGATAGAAAAACATATATACAGAATCAGCCAGTCAATTATACAATGCATGGCACAGAGTACGTTCAACGCAAATACCGGCATGTGAACATGGGTGACTTATAGTGCTTGTTTTGTTATTGCATTACTGACCGATATACCATTAACTATTGATTATACAGTATAGGCAATTAGGGTATTATTAAAAGCGTAAACTAGATACCCATAAAGACTGGATAATTATTGGTTTTCATGCCCAATATTTTAACATAGTTTATTCGATATAAATTAGGGAGTTAACATCAAGGGTGTTCCATAAGAAAAATCATATGTTTGATTGATATCTCACAAAATATTAATTTTAAAGAGAATCTTACTACACTACCAAATTCTACGTAAAAATGTCTACCGATATTAGTTATTACTTTTCTTATAAGTTACAATACGATGAGGGTCAGAAAAATGAAAAAAATCCCTTTATGTTAAAGAGACCAATGAAAAATCCTGTAATGTCATCTTTGGTTTTTTAAAAATTATGGCAAAACTTTGCGAAAACCGTAAGTCTCTATCGATAAAAATAACCAAGATTTCCTGCAATTGTAACGATATTCGAACACCCTGTATATATTAATGACAACATTAATAGGTAAAAATGTCATATGGGTTAAAATGCATTCAAAACTTCGAAACGCCAGAAATATAAACCATGTATCTATATATTTAAAACGCAAAGCCATAATTTTCAGACACTTCAATAGAGTCTTCTGCTGTATCAATTTACATGGTCTTTTTTTAAATGATCCTCAGGTTACTGAGAGTACTATCACTACTTTTTCTAATGTTTAATTTTTTTAACAAAAAAAAACAAAATGCAACGTGTGTTGCCTATATCGCGGGGAATATTACGTGAAACGCAGTATCGATAGGGATGGCAACGACATATCAATTATTTTCAAATATCGGTATTTAAGTTCTCGATATATCGATATAACAATATTAAATATTTTCAATATTTGTTGTAAATGAGAAAAAATTAATAACCCTTTTTGTTTTTAACCTAAACTAGATTAAACCCCGTCAAATTCGACGGGTTTTAGACAGACTACAGTAAAAAACACAAGCAGTGTAATTTGATTGGTTTGAAGTGCTATAGACAGTCATGCAAAACTGTCACATTGGGGGTTACAGTAAGTTTTTGTCAGTTAAATCTTTTTTATTTTCTCTATTTAGGAATTAAAAAAGATTTAACTGACCAGAACCAACCATGACTCCCCCAATGTAAGAGAGGGTGCTTAAAACCAATCAAATTACAGGTTCCGTTGCTTTTTACTGTAGTCTTAAGGGTTTTATGTGGTAAATGTAAATGCGCCGAATTTACCTTATGTGGCACCTTGCAAGTTGCGTGTTTAATGTATCATTGGTAGACGACCGCTTGACGTAACCTAATTAATTTTATAGGTTAATAATACCGCTGCCAAGGTTATTTGCCTCACCGGCTCTCTAGATGCCTTTTATTTCATATTTTTGTTGTTGCGTTTTTCTATTTATATATAATAAATAAAATCTATCTAATAAAATGGCAACGACATTAAGCAAATATGACAAACAAAGGTCATAGTGAACTAGGAGAGTTTAAAAATCATTGGACAGAGGCGCTTTATTTAAATCACTAATAACTTTTTAAAACTTGTTGAATTCGACGGGATTCAATCTAGTTTTG